>CM043122.1:39181138-39488065 GCA_023701765.1 Hylyphantes graminicola | reverse complement strand
TGTAGTTATGTAGTTGCAGTAGTAGCATGATTGTAGTTTTTGCATTCAATTGTGCATTGTGGTTTAATCTTTGGCTAATTCCATGCTAAATCAGATAATAAAATAATGTTAATTAGGCCTTGTCTTGACCTCTCGCGTGTTTGGTTTTTTTAGGTTGTATAGTTTTGGTTTGGGTATATTTTTACATGCATTTCTGATCTCTCTCTATATATTATACTTTGGTTTTTGTTTATAGATAAAATCTAATGTCCGGTGCAGACTATGGATGTTATAATAAATCTTCAAAGAAAATTGCTGGCATTTCAGTCTACAGGTAAAACCATCTTCTTTTAGTAAAATTAAACTTGGCTTTTGCTACATGTGAAAGCATTTAGAAGTCTGTCCTAATAAATCTTTCTGTTTTGTGATTTTTGATTAATGGAAGCCTATTATAATATGTTTGTAAAACTGATACTAATTTTTAAAAAATTACACTACATCTTTTTGTAGTTATGTAGTTGCAGTAGTAGCATGATTGTAGTTTTTACATTCAAGTGTGTATTGTGGGGTAATTCCATGTTAAATCAAATCATAAAATAATATTTTGGGCCTTGGCCTCTTGGATTTCAATAATGTTTGGTTTTAGGTTGTGTATTTTGGGTTTGGGTATATTATTTTGCATATATTTCATATAAATTTACTTTTGGTTTTGGTTTATAGGTAAAATCTAATGCCAAAATGTCATGTGTTGCCTTTGGATGACTCGCTTGACCAGACAGCATGCATCGAAGAAGTTCTGGAAACATTTGAAGCAAGCTCAATCAGAGGAGCGTCAACTCCATTAGATCCTGGGACTAGGCACTACCGCACTACAAAGTGGAAGATGCAGAATGGAATACCATTAATAAGGAGGGTGAGAAGATACCATACAGGCAGGTCATTGGTAGTTTACTGTACCTTGCCTGTGGGACTTGACCAGATATAGCTCACAGTGCGACCTACATGAGCCAATTCAACGAGAAACACTCTGAACTGCACTGGAGAAGTGCGAGACACCTCCTGCACTATCGCAAGGAAACAAAACACCTGTGTCTTGACTTCAAGAAAAACGGCAAAGTGCTTGATGTGTTTTCTGATTCAGATTGGGGTTTTGACGAGTGGATATAAAATGTTTTAGTGGTTATCTTAGGTGGTGCAGCAGTGTCGTGGTCTAGCAAGAAGTAGTTTTGTACTGCGTTGTCATCAATTGCTCACAGTATGAAGGAAGTTTTGTGGTTTAGGGGACTTATACAAGAGTTGGGCATACAACAGCCAATAAGTGTGAAAGTCGACAACCAGGCAGCAATATTTATTACTAATAATCAGACTACGTCTGAGCGTAGCAAGCATAGAGATATCATGTACCATTTCATTCGTGATTACATTAAGCAAAATGTTGTCAAATTGGAATATGTGTCATCGAAAGACAATGTTGCAGATTTGTTTTCTAAAACATTAGCAAATGGGTATGTACTTTTTAGCTTAAGAAAACATCTAGGTTTTAATGTTTTACTAGTGTAATTAATATTTAGTTGCTTAGATAATTTAAGTGTTTCTTTCAAATTTTTTTTCTTTTGTTCAATTGTATGTGTAAGATATTTTTGGTACCTATGTTCCTATTTTGTGTGAAATTTGTCAAGGAGGAGTGTTGAAATTAAATGCGAGGTGTCAAATTACTCTAATATCGAGCCACCTTGCAGGTCACAAATTTGTATCTTTCCGATTAGCAACACACTTGTTCTTTACGTATTCAACAACATGTGAAATAAAAGTTCTGTGTTCCTATATTTTGCGAATCATCATTTAAAAATAAAACAGAAATAATTTATCTTCAAATTGACCCTGATCTAATGAATAAACAATCGTAAACTGTTTTTTTTTAATCGCAACACAAACCTCCTTAATGTTTAAAGGACTATAAATGAATTTTTTTTAAAAATTGTGTAGTAAAATTATTTTTTGTATTAATAATTATGCATAATTTATGTGTATTGATGATGTTGCTAATAATAGTGTCAAATTTCTTTTTAAAAAGCTTTGTATATTATTATGATTGATATTGTTGCATATCTGAAACTATACATACCAGTTTTGAAAAATAATATTGCATCAACAGAGAAAAAACAGTTTTTCTATGAGACATGTATCCCACGGTGAACTGTTTTTTGCTATATGTATGTGCAGAACTTTGGACAATCCCGATGGCAATGCTTTATTTCGTTAATATTATACGGCATACCTTGCAATTAAGACAAAGCATTTTATTTTACAGTTGTGTTTGAGCAAAACCCGAACATCAATGAATATATGTGTTATAAATGGATTTTAATGGATAATTATTATATATAAATTATATAAATTAGTTAAGTTATTAACTGTTGTGAAATTACTTCTTTGGCAGTATTCGAAGTAATAATATTTGTACTAAATACAAGTAATTGTTTTGAAAAAAATAATTATAGTTCAAGAGTTATTTTAAAATAGATTTAGTAATTTTCTAATTATTCTTATCAAAATTAGAATTTGAGGTTGGTTTTTACTACTATTTGTGCTTGTATAAATATATTAATTTTGTTTCAATGGTAACTGCTATTCATAAAAATAATTTTTCTTTGATGACAGAATCCAATTGTACCATACTTTTGTTATAAACGTTTTCATTAAAGATTTTTATACTTAAAGTTAAAACTATGTATACGAGCCCTCTGCAACATATTTTATTATAATAAAATAATCTATTAACTATATTTTTAAGTATAATTTATTAGCGAAAAAAACAGATTCATTAGGTTAAGTGAAAAAGGTTATAATTTGTATGAAAATAAATATTACTACCCCAAACATACAGCAACAATTTAAAAATTTAAATTCCAATGCAGTAATTAATGGATAATTAAATAGCTCCCTTTAATTAATATGGTTGAAAATAGGTCTTAGCTCCTCCAAAACCAATTTCTGGATCCGACAATTATTAACCAAGACGATCTGTCACACTCCATGCTTTCGACTTATTCGTCTGCATTACTGATCTCGAAATCCGAAACTCACGATGTATCCCAAGATGCAATGCGGCGTTGGCTTCTTTTGTGCGCTACTGCGCAGGTACTGGGGCTTCTCCATTCTTCTCTTTCCTCCATGGAAAACCGTTAGAAAATAAAAAGTTAATGATGGTCACAGTGAAAAAAGCAATGAGAAGTTTTAAGATGGTGACGTCATTGATGGAAGTAGATATTTATGAATGAATTTTGGGGGGTAGTGGTTGTTTGTCAAAGAAATGAAGAAATCCTTGAAGTGAGAAAATTCATGGTTTTTGATGTTGCAAATGGATTTTATTCTGTGAACCTGATTGAGAATGATGTTGCGATAAACTTTAATAGATAAATTGGAGGTCCAAGGAATGAATTTAATAACTTTAAAATTGAAGTCATTACGCTTGTCATAGATGGAGGTAGTGATAGTAGAGTTGTTGTAAGTGATTTCTAAGTCAAGGAAATGAATTGAAGAATTAGAGCTATTGGTTTTTTTTTAGGATAAGCTCATTAGGGTAGATATCTTGCCAAATATTATTAAAATCCGGGTTATTGAAGACAATTAAATCATCAATAAACCTGAAAGCATTAAAGTTAAGAAGTGTATAATTCTTTTCAAACCAATGTAGAAAAAGGTTGGTAAGTAGACTGCTGAAATTACTGCCTTGTGGTATGCCTATGGTCTGTAAAAAAAGTTGTTCACCATTAAAAATAAAATTATTAAAAATACAAAAGTTAACAAGTTTATTCCAGTATTCACTCAAGGATTCTCTTCAAGATTTCTCACTTCAAGGATTTCTTCATTTCTTTGACAAACAACCACTACCCCCCAAAATTCATTCATAAATATCTACTTCCATCAATGACGTCACCATCTTAAAACTTCTCATTGCTTTTTTCACTGTGACCATCATTAACTTTTTATTTTCTAACGGTTTTCCAAGCATACGAACCTGAATATTTTTGTCTACCTACCAACCAACTAACGGTTGTTCTTGGATTTGTTTGTTTTTGCTACTAAAGGGTCTGTTATTTTTTCATTTTTTCATATTTTTCATTTAATTGTTTTTTATTTTTCTTGTTTTTTGTCTTTTTATGGTTTCTAACGCTATTTCGGGACAAATTGGGTAATATTTTCAGACTTTTAGTCGTTACCCAAACAGAAAAATAGCGTTGTCCTTTTTGATGACAATTGTTACTTTGTCCCCTGATGAGTGTGGCATTGTCATCAATCTATTTATTGATGTTTGTCATTCGTTGAGGCAGCTTCAGCGCCGAACAGTGATTAACTGTTTTCTTTCCATAGTACTTTTTACTTTTTGTTCTTTATGTTTCTTTGTTTTATTTGTACTATATATATATATACATATATATATATATATATATATATATATATATATATATATATATATATATATATATATAATATATATATATATATATATATATAGAGAGAGAGAGAGAGAGAGAGAGAGAGAGAGAGAGAGATGACGAAAAAAGTTTAATTCAAATGAGCCCGATGGATTGAAGTACTATTGGCACAATCTTTGGAAGGAACCAATGTCCTATTTAAGCAAGCAGCAAGAATGGGGTTCAGTAATGGTGGGGAGCCTTCTCCTTCAACGGAACAACTGATATTGCTTATTTGAACGGTCGACGATGGTGTTGGTTATCAAGGAACTCTTGGACCCCACTTGCTTACATTTGAGGAGTTTCTAGGGGGAAAGAAATGGCAAAATTAACAAGACAACTGTTCCTTTCATGTGTCTAACTCTACTATGAAGTGGTTTCGAAACCAAAATGTAAAAGCTATGGAGTGGAAAGCTGTAAGTCTTGACCTCAATCCCATGGACAGCATCCTTGCGAAGCGTTTTCCGATTAAAAAATTTAAAGAACACAGCAGTCCATAAACTTTTGGGACACGCTGTATCCCCCCCCCCCCAAAAAAAAAAAACTATTTTTTGATCTGATATAAGATTTTAATGTAAAAATACACTTTAACACACAAGAAAAAATGCATATTTCGACGAAAACTTATTGTTGTATAATGAATAAAATGGTTGAGAATTATTTGTAAATTTGTAAAAAAAAATGACTTTGTTTTTAAGGAGTTGCTTGCATTGGTGCTGTTTAACGCATTTTTCAATAAAACTCCAAATTTAGACTCATAATTTTAAATCAGCGCCACCTGACCGCCGGTCGAAAAGGGTTAAGGTGTTAAGTTACATAGCATGGTATGGTAATTGTAGCATTATAATTCAAAAAAGAAGTCGCACTGTTAAAAAGTGGGGAGGGGACGTAAAAAAAATCGTATTTTTAACTCCTCAAATTCTTGCTTTTATAATAATTTCTGCTGAACAAAGTTTAATTTAAATTGCTATTTTCTTTCCAAAATATAGGTTAACATATGCTGTCAGAGTTTGATCGAAGCAACTAAACATCTTATTTTTGATCAAAAATCAAGCAATACCTTACGTATTGAAGTAACGTAAGTCTTATAAATTAGAAAAGATTGCGAAACGTGTTTTAATGTATGCTTCGATTAAGGTAGGCGAATACCCCAAATTCTAAAATGTTTACTATCACTCTAATCGTTTCCAAATTTGGCATAGTAATTTTAAATATAATGAATAATACTATTTAGGCAATTTTTTATTTAAATATAATTTATTTATTTAAAACGGTGTTTTTCTACTAAAAAAGAGGTTTACGCTAACAAGTCTAACACATTGAATTTTCATCCTATAAATATTAATTATGTGTTAAATTCTTCGTTTTGAACTGATGCATGCATTGACCCTCTAGAGTTACATAATAAGTAATTAAGAAATATGTTATAAATTAACCAAAAAAAAGATTTTTTTCGATTAATTTACACTTTTACATTTAAAAACAAATAACTTTTATATTTACACCAGATGTTAGAGGTTCATAACACAGATTGAAATAGCATATGTAAAAAATTTCAGGTAAACTAATGTAAAACTTTTTTATGCTAGAAGTGTTAGCGTAAACCCCTTTTTTTAGATGAAAAACACCGTTTAAAATAAATCATATTTAAATAAAAAAAATTGCCTAAATAGCATTGTTCACTATATTTGAAATCACTATGCCAAATTTGGAAAAGATTAAAGTAATAGTAAAAATTTTAGAACGTTGGGTACTCGCCTTTCTTAAGTTAAAATGGAACACCCTACGTCCTCCCACCATTAATTAGGGTATCGGAATAAAGATGTGATTTTTTAGATTCCGAGATCAGAAACCTAACTCAATTGTTAATAAACAATCCCGATTAAGGAATTATTTTTCTTCAAAAGCTGTTTCGTAATCGACATTTAATTGAGAATTGCTATTTGTATTAAAAAATTATTCTTACTATGTTGCTGGTAACAATCAATATTCCCAATTTTCGTCAATAAATTATAAAAACCTATTTTTCCATGTATTTAATCCACGGGGTGATTATAAAGAAACTTTGCCAACATCTGCGCTTCTAGAGTCCGTTCCAGTAAACCTGATCGAGATGAAATTTTAAATATAGTTATTTGGAGGTATGCGCTCGAGAGTCTGTGAATTTCATGACAGTGGTGTCACGGTTACGGTTATAGTTACAGAAACCCGAAAATTTCAAATGGCAGCGCCTACTTTTTTCTGTCTCAAAATGTTCAGCGCATGCGAAAACCTTAATTAGCGTTGAAACGGCATCGATTTGTCCAAAAACCGACGTGTTATAAATAACCATTTAAGACCGGCCATCAGATGGCGCTGATTAAATTTACAAACTAACTGTTGAGAGTTTTATCGAAAAGATATGCCTTAAACAGCAAATTTACAGAGTGCGCACCTCAGTCATACGCAAATATACTGCGTGCTCACAGATCGTGTTTTGTTGGCTGTTTAACACATTTTATTCATTAATTACAATAACTTGAAATAAGAGTAATGGAAGCAAATATTTTATTTGCGAATAATACAGCTAAATTAATAGGTTGTAAGTATTTCTTACTATTTATTTTTATTTTAATTGATCTTAAAACCTAGATTTATATATAACATTTCCATTAATGTAATAAATTTAATAGATTTGCTTCTTAATGCCAGAAGTTTAATACATTATTTATCGTCGTTTTAAATACAAGCTATAAAAACAATGCTCTTTAAATATTCTCCTTAAAAAAAACTCTCCACCTATCAAAGCAAGCATTAGTTTTAGTAACTATAAACTGCAACAGCTATCAACGTTTATAATCATTACATGTCTTACAACTAGTCCAGCTGCAACAAGTCAAAATCTCTCCCTCTATTAACAAAATACCTTTTTTTAATATCCCTGAATACTTTCTTCCGCAAGGACCATCTTTCTGGTAAATTGATATTTAAGAAAAGCACATTTTTATCCTTTAAAAAAGAAAAGCACTTTAGATAACAAAGACACCAGAATTGATGCAGGCAAAAAAAAGAAGCATTTTTTGCATAGTTTTAGCAATCAGTTGAGAATTCGTCAAAAAAATACTAAAATAAGATAAATCGTGCAACGCTTGAAAAATATAGTACAATACTTGTTATATATAAAGGTTTATATCAATATGAATATAATAAATAGGGTTTAAGACTTATAAGCAACTTTGATTAATTTGATTGATTTGGTATTATAAGATTATGGCTAAATTTTACTTTGAAACTAAAATTTCTTAAATAAATAAAAAAAATTAATATCCTAAATTATTTAAATGAAAAATCCTTACGTAAATGAGTCATTACACATTTAAATGTTTACAATTTTCTGCATGATCGATTCATTTACCATTTTTGAAATTGCAGGTACTACAAGCTGTAAGAGAAAAACCAAATGTTGTTTCCCTTAAAATATATTTATAGAAACCTGTTCTTGGTGACAATTTAAGTGTTTTGATATATAAAGATTTCACAAAAAGCCTATAAATTTATATGAACTATGCCATCCCCATAATCTTTGGTTCCGATTTTCAACGTTAAAGCTTCACATCAGTTTAATACAAGCTTTTATTAATTGACCTTGTTTATCTCAGTTTTTCACAAATTGAAATTTTCATTTCTAAATAAAAAAAAAAGTTAAATGTAACCCTTTAAGACCCTTTCAGATGGCGCTGATTTAAGGTTATGAATCTAAAATGTTAAGAGTTTTACCAGAAAAATTGCCTTAAACAGCATCAATGCCATAATCCTAAAAAAAGTTAATAATGATTTTTTTTAATTCGCTTTTCGTGTAATATAATTTTTCACATCTAAAATTATTTCGGGCTATAAAAGAGGTTAAAAAATATGTTCCACAAGTGGAACGTTTGCGTATAAATAAAGGTTAAGTTTTTAATCTCAATTTTTAGCTAAATTTGTCCTATATATTTTTTTTTAAATTATGTTCATTTGTTTTGTATATATTTTATTTAGTTTTTTTAGCCAAGAAGCTCATTTTCAGGTGAAAAATTTTCTTGGCAATCGTTGTTCGAGTTGAGTATTTTATTCTGACATTTGATTTATATGTATTCTTACCAGGGGGGAAAAAATTATACTTTTTTTAAATATTTTTCTTCAAATTTTTTCATAGTACTAAACGAAATAAAAACATTAATACTCGAGAAATAGTTAGCAAAATTCTAACTTCTCTACTCAGTTCGATATTACCTTTGATAAGTTAAATCCTCTTATAAAATAAAAGTAGCCACAACCAGATAAGTTATTGCAAATGAATGACTCCAAGCATGAACCCCGAATAAACCCCTTATTTCTCCTTAATAACAAATCTGAATAAGCCTGTCTTTGATTGAGGAAACAAAAATTCTACCCCAAAGACAACTTCCCCCTACCAATTATTCCACCCGGGGTAAACTGTTTGTTTCATATCAAAATGCTAATCTGCCGTGGGCAGGTAAATTGCAGTAACTTCCATACTAACTTGGACCATTGTTACAAGCACTCAATTACAATAACCTTTAAGAAAACACGCTGGGCAAAAATTATTTTAGAGCAAAAGTGGTACAACTCATTGTTGCGCTTACTGCAGTTTACCTGCCCACGGCAGTAATGTTGAATGCATTTTAATTTAGTTTTCAATCTAATTGCTTTTCTATTAGAGGTGTCATTAAGCATTGTATCTCCTCATCTGACGGGGTTATCTCGGGGATCCAGAGCTCTCGAGGAAGGATTCGCCCTTTTCAAGAGGAGGTGGAGCTAATGATTTTTAGAGGGTAGTGGGGTAAATAGAACCAGCACCTTCGTTAGGGAAGGCCTCTGCACTTAAATAATGACGTGCTTGAAGTAGTCCGGTGGAACTTATCACAAAAGCAAAAAGCAATGCCTAGATTGCCAAGTCGTAATTTGAAATTTATTTAGGTAAGTAAAAGATATCTTAGCATATTCCTTAGATAATGCATCTGCTCTTAAGTAATGACGTGTTTGAAGTAGTCCGATCTCTCCAATCACAAAATCAAAAACTAATGCCAAGTAATAATTTGAAATTGTTTTCAGGTAAGTTAAAATAAACCAGCATATTCCTTAGAGAATGCATCTGCTCAAAAGTAATGACGTGTTTGAAATGTTCCGATCTCTCCAATCACAAAAGCAAAAAGCAATGCTTAGTGATTATATGCCTGCTTTTTTAGGTAAGTGATAGTCTGATTGGACTACTTTCAATAAGTCAGACGTTAAGTGGTTACCCATGCAGAGGCATGTTTGCAAGAGGTTTTGGCAGAACCCATAGGAATTTGCTACAACCGAGTTCGACGGAGTAACGACAACGTAGTTGCTTGACAGTAACTAATCTGTCCAGAGAGGCTAACTTTGAAGTCACACTATCATCCCCGTCCGGATTGTCGGCTGCTCCGAAAAAGAAGAAACGAAACCTGTTCGAAATCCGAAAAGCATAGTCGGCCAATAATATGTTATGAGTACACGCAGAAACAATTATAGAACAGGAATCATCAACATCCTGTTTATAGCTATAACATAAAAGAATATTCTTTTTATAAAATTAATCGCAAAAAAGCAAGCTTTAATTTTCATACAAACGGAAATCTATAAAGCAGTAAAACAAACAACAGCTGTAGAATAATTTCAAAACTGCCAAATAATATACACCATGAATAAAAGTATTATAACATCCAATGCAATTTAAACAGCATCTTTAAAAAAACGTTGAAGTTAACGTGTGCTTACAGCAATGGTCAAAGTCATTGTTGCACGTAACTTGCCTTTAGTTTGTTTGTGTATTGTTAAAAAATTTAAAAATAAGTGTATAATCCTCAATTTTCAATAAAAATTTATTGCAAAATACGAAAACTTTTAACATAAACTCTTGCCGTCTTATTTTAGATTTTACATTTTTCAAAAGTACAGATATTTTTGAAGATGCGTAATTTGATTTAATGTTTTAATTATACAAATACCAGAAATGTCACTTAAAATTATCAATTGAATCATTTCTTATCCGTAACGTTTCTTGCGCGTTGATATTAAATCGCCTCTTCTTGAAAGCTCTAGAACAATAGAGTTAACTAAATTTGAAAGATGTTACCTTGATGAAATTGTGTAAGGTAATTCTGTCTGTAGACAAAAACAATTTTTGCCCTGATGAGTAATTTAAAACAAAAATTATAATATAACACTCTACGGTACAGAGGACTAAATATAAAGTACTCTATGATAGTGAATATGAAAATTTTGTATATAAACTTAAATTTTAACAAAAAATTATACTCAAAATACGTATATGGGAGAGTGGGGGTTAATGGGACACAGGGTTAATTGGACAAGGGGCAAAAAGCGGTAAAAAATTTATTTTTTACATATATTTCTACACTACAACTTTGTAACAGACTTCACATTTTAACTACCAAAGATTAGCCATTAAAAGCATTTGGTGAAGTGGAGAGAAGAATTGTTGTTATGGAGAATACAAAGTAAGTTAAAAGTGTAGAATTTTTTTACGCTTTTAAAGTATTAAATAAAAAATGTCAGGTATTAAACTAAAGTTTCAGGTAGACACCATAGAAGTGGGGTCTAATGGGATATAAATAAACATAGCTTTGTATGTCTCCATTGAAGAATCTATATAAATCTCGAATTTCTTATTCAGTCAAGCAGCCAAAAACTTTTTAAAACTTTACTTTTTTAACTTTGCGAACTTTTTTCGTTGTACAATAGGCTAAAGTTCAAGTAGCATTATTGATGCAATATTTTTCCACCTGCAAATTCATTAATTATATCAGACCAGAGATTAATGAAGATTAATTGATTATTAGTTATTTGTTTTTGGCTAAATTTGCTCAAAGCAAACAATACTTTACTGCTTTGGATTGATTTCTAAAATAGAAAGCGATGAACTATGTAATTTAAAGATAAAGACAGTATTTTTACATTCACCTAACCTTGAAAAAGAGGACAAGTTTGAGATACATTTTAGAAGATTTAGTTACAAACTTATCTTTTCCAGTGATTCAACAAAAATTATGGGAACAAATTCGATTTTGACTTTTAACTTTGACATTAAGTTGATTTGATGATGAGTTCTAGTTTGTATCATTTAGTAAATTAATTGCAAATAAAAATATCATGTCTTCAGGGCATATTCTTAAATGAACATTTTAATTACATTAATATTGTTTTTAAAAAATATACTCCAATATAATCTAATTTAAGTTCATTAAACGACCAAAATTCCATTACATCTTGCATGCATAGCTAAGCTTAACCATACCACCATTTCACCCCACTACATAAAAAAAAATATATAAATTAAAAAAAAAAAAACGAATTTTTTCCTAGCTATTTTTGCAGAAATACTAATCGAGAATGGGACTATTGCATGTAACAATTCTTACGAGCACAGCATGTTTTATAAAATAAATTGAACAAGGTTTTTTGAGTGAATTCCAACAGCTGAAACAAAATAAGCTTATGAACATGATTTTGAATGATTTAAAGGTGTTGCCAGATTCTAAAAACTAAATAAAAGTAGTTAGACATCATCTAAAAATATTTCAAAGTCAAAGTCAAAACTAAAAGTAATTAAATGTATATTTGTACCATACCCATTTCCCCCTACCACCATTTTCCCCTACCCCCCCCCCCCTAAATAATTAGACAAAAAGAAAATTCAAAATTGTGTTTCTATCCTTCTTGCCTTACTCTCATTCTCATTTTATCTTATTAACGATAAATTTAATATTTTTTCTCATTTTGTCTGGCCTATTAGGCAATGAAATTGGTGTAAAAATACCCCTAAATGATCGATTCCGAGATCAGAATCCTAACTCGGCTATTATTAAACAATCCCGATTAAGGATCTTTTTTTTTTCAAAGAGATGCCATAAAACTTGTCGCTGTTATTATTTTAAGACTTGCTATCTGTATAAAAAAAATTCTTACTATATTGCTGGTATTAATAAAAACTCCCAATTTTCGTCAATAAATCATAAAAAAATGTATTTTCCATGTATTTAATGTAATTTCTGTAAATAAAATACACTCTAGATCTGAAACTCTGATTGGATTACCATTATAAAATTTTCTTTGTTGAAATTGATAGAGACACTAACTCCCCCAATTGTGTCCAAGGGAACTAATGTAATGGTTTACGGCTGCCTTTTTCTAGCCTCTTTTCGGAACTTTAGCACAGTCAACTACGCCTCGTAATTTAGAACCATGGTCAAGTGACGAAAAGAAACTACTTTTGACAACAACGCATCGTTGCCATAGGATTTGGTATAATATAATTGTAATTAAAACGGGGGTTGAAGTTTTAGTTGAATTTTTCTCTTGGTTTAATTTAATGAATTAAAAAATTAACAAAAAATTAATATTAGATGAACAAAAATGAAACAAACAAATTAAAATTCTGTAATGCATATATCAACTCATGATAACAAATGTACTGTCTGCAGCCACAGTTCAATTTAATAAATTCTAATTTTTTTAACACGTCGCGTGCGGATCACGCGCCAGCGCGTGACGTGTTTCTGATTCACCGATAACAGCACATTCTGATAAAATTCATCGCCAAGCGTTCTTAACCCTTTAAGACCTTTTCAGATGGCGCTGATTTATAGTTATGAGACTAAAATATTAAGAGTTTTGCCGAAAAAGTTGCCTTTAACAGCTTCAATGCCACACTCCTAAAACAAATTTACAACGAAATTTTAAAATTCGCTTTTCGTGTAATTTAATTTTTCGCATCTAAAATTATTCAGGGCTATAACCCTTTTCGACCGGCGGTCAGGTGGCGCTGATTTAAAATTATAAGACTAAATTTGGAGTTTTATCGAAAAAATGCGTTAAACAGCATCAATGCCAGCAACTCATTAAAAAGAAAGTCATTGTTTATACAAATAACGAATAATACAAGTCAGCTGCTTCGGTATCGGTATTTTTGAAGTGCTTGTACATTCTCTTTGCTACCCGCACGATCGTGCGAGCCCGGTCGGAAAGAGTTAAAGGAGGTTAAATAATATGTTCTACAAGTGGAACGTTGGCGCATAAAAGGTTAAGAGCTCAATTTTGTTTGAAAACTTGATAAACATGGTGGTCTAGTGGTTAACAAACTACACAATCTAGATCTAGATGAAAGTTTTCAATCGCTATCGTCGCAGCCAACTTGTTAAATGAAATACCGAACGTACCAAGCTAAAAAAAAAAAATAGCGTCTTTTAGTTCTATCTCAAAAATTAGGTAGCGCTAAAATTGAAAAATTTAATTATCCATTAAAATCTGACGTATTATGGTACATTTCGAAGAAACAGATCTGCAATCGGAAAGTTTAATTATGCCAATCACAAATCAATCGTTAATAGTGTATTAGTTCCGTTTGACACTTTGCAGGCGCTAGGCATCAGATTGAGTTCCCGATCTAGAATTCTCTTAGTCCATGCTAAGTTAGCGCGAGTTCCGCCGGGTTAATGATTAAAATTAATAATCAATGATTAAAATTAATAATAATTTTTTTTAACTCTATTAATCAGTGTGTACAGCAAAAATTAAAAAAAAAATAATAGTTCCGTATACGGTTCGAACAAACCGCCAAGCGGCGAATGCTCTTCATCGGTGAAATAGTTCAAAGATACCTTATTTCTAGAGCAATAGGTATTATTTATGATTTATATGCTTTGTTTAACAACATCATCAACGATTTTTATAAGACATTTGGATGTTGAGTGTTGATATCATGGCAATCACTTAAAATTGAAATGTAATAATAAAATCTAGGATAACTATTTTACAAGAAACCATTATATTAAGTAAAATATTACACAAACCTTAAAAATAGATTACAGTGGCAATCAAAAGTTTTTTTATACCTTTAATGTTTTGGAAGTAAGTTTTTAAAATCCAAAAGCCTTTGTATATTTTATACTATATTCCGCTCTGCCCAAGAAAGTACATATTTCGAAGTACAAAAATCTGGATCGTTTTTGTTTTTCAGAAACACCATAAGTTCACGAACCATAGTTTTAGAGAAATTGAAAAAAAAAAACGTTTTATTAGCAATCTTACATCGAAATTACCCAACAAAAATTTAACAACAATATTTTGATGAGATGCATTATTAGTGCTAGAAAGAATATGGAAAAAAAGTATTATTGTGATTAAAGATTATAATGAAAAACTCTATTTTAAATTGTGACTTGTGGGGTATCTGTAAAAATTGATTCACATAGCAAGCATAATCTCTATAAAAAGTTGAATCACACTTATATTGGTTGTGAAAATTTCATTAAGTTTACCTTTGAATTTGGTAACTTTGGGCAAGGACCCCCCCCCCTTTCAAGGTAGTTCCCTCTAATAATATACATTTATTTTTAAAATGCACCTCCTTTATCTAGTAGCAGCAACTCGCCTTGACCTATAGCCTTTTCCGACCGGGCTCGCACGATCGTGCGGGTAGTTAAGAGAATGTTCAAGCTCTTCAAAAATATCGATACCGAAGCAGCTAACTTGTACCATTCGTTATTTGCATAAAAAATGACTTTGTTTTTAAGGAATTGCAGGCATTAATGCTGTTTACCGCATTTTTTTTCGATAAAACTCCAAATTTAGTCTCATAATTTTAAATCAGCGCCACCTGACCGCCGGTCGAAAAGGGTTAGATAAAAAATATTTAAAAAGGAAAGTCAGAATTAGGTTCTTATGTTTGGGTCAAAGTTACCACATTCGACGTTATTTTTAGATGTAATAATATCATATAAGAGTGTCAAATCGAGAAGAAAAATCACCGGGCACTTTAACCTCCACATGAAGCTAATATTAATTGTAATCTGAATGCTTAGTAGGTATTCTCAAAAATTAGAATACCTTGAAATAAGAATAATTGAAGCAAAAACTTTATTTGCGAACAATACAGCTAAAACAATAGGTTGTTAGTATTTCTTAATATTCATTTTTATTTTAATTAATCTTAAAACCTCGATTTATATATCCCTTCATGTAACACATTTAATAGCTTTGCTCCTTAATGCCAAAATAAGTTTAATATATTATCGTTGTTTTAAATACAAGCTATAAAAACAATGCTCTTTAAATATTCTCCTTACAAAAATCTCTTCACCTATCAAAACAAGCATTATTTTTAGTAACTATAAACTAAAACAGCTATCACAACAATTATAATCATTACATATAATCATAACGTTTATAATCACAACGTTTATAATTATTGTCTTACAACTAGTCCAGCTGCAACAAGTCAAAATCCCTCTGTTAAACAAAATATCTTTTTTCTTAGTATCTGTTAATACTTTTTTTCGCAGAGACCGTCTTTCTGGTAAATTAATATTTAAGAAAAGCAAATTTTTATCCCTTAGAAAAACACTTTAGATAACAAAGACACCAGAATTGATGCAGGCAAAAAAGAAGCATTTTTTTGCATAGTTTTCGCACTCAGTTGAGAATTTGTCAAAAAAAAAAATAACTAAAATAATATAAATCGTGCAATGCTTGATAAATATAGAATAATACTTGTTATAAATAACGGGGTTATATCAATATAAATATAAATAAATTGCTTTTAAGACTTATAGGCAACTTCAATATAAAATTTTATTTTAAGATTCTTACTAAACTTTACTTTGAAACTAAAATTTCTAAAATAATATAAATTTTAGTATCCTAAATTATTTCAATGAAAAATCTTTTAGTAAAGGAGTGTTTGCACATTTAAATTTTTATGATTTTCTGCATGATCGACTTATCTAAAATTTTTGATATTGCATGTACTACAGCTATAAGAAAGCAAAATGTTTTTTCCCGAAAAATGAATTCATAGAAACCAGTTCTTGGTTGACAATTTAAGTGTTTTGATATGTAAAGATTTAGCAAAACAACGATAAATTTATATGAACTATGCAATCCCCAAAATCTTTGGTTTCTATTTTCAACGTTAAATCTTCACATCAGTTTAATATAAGCTTTTATTAATTGACCTTGTTTATCTCAGTTATTCACCCATTAAAATCTTCATTTCTAAATAAAATGAGTTAACTTTAAGTTTTTAATTTCGATGATTTTAAGCTAAATATGTCCTATATAAATTGTTTAGAATTATGTCCATCTGTCTTGCATCTATTTGATTTAGTTTATTTTAACCAAAAAGCTCATTTTCAGGTTTTCTTGACAATCGTTGTTAGAGTTGAGTATTTTATTATGACCTTTGAATGTATGCAGTCTTACAGGAAAAATAAAAATTATAAATATATTTTTAAACATTATACTCTAATTATTTTTCATCATACTAAACTAAATACAAAATCAAAACTCGAAAAATAGTTAGCAAAATACCGACTTCTCTACCCAGTTCGATAAAACCTTCGACAAGTTAAATCTATTTCCCATTATACAAGTATCCAAAGCCCGCTGAGTAATTGCGATTGAATGACTCCAAGCATGAATCCCGGATAAAACCTTTATTTCTCCTTAATGAGAAATCTGAATAAACCTGTCTGTGATTGAGAAAATAAAAATTCTACCCCATAGACAACTTCCCCCTACAAATTAATCCACGCGGGGTAAACTATTTGCTTGACAGCAACTAATCTGGCGAAGCTCACTGTGACGTCACACTATCCGCCCCGTTCGGATTGTCAACTGTTCCGAAAAAGAAGACACAAAACCTGTTCGAAACCTGAAAAGCATAGTCGGACTATAGTGGCTAGATAAGAGATAGTGTGCTTTTCTAATACTCTCTACCGTGAAAAATACGTCAATATTTTTCATGAAATGTGTTAGGTGGCGCTGAGATCGATATAAACGTTAGCTTTATGGTTTGTTTACATACGATCAAGGCTGCATTCTTTTGAGTTTTCCATTATTTTAGCCGTTAAATCGTCGTTGAATTTTTTTTAAACAATTTGTATAATATGAGTTGTAATAGAAAGTCGAGAAACAAACAGTCTCATTGTTTTGTATGTACTTGGATGTACCACAAGCGACCGAACAGTGATAAATTGTCTTCCGTGCCAGAAACAGAAGTTCTTGAAACTTGGAAGAAAGGCAATCCCGAGAGGTGATAGAGAACTGGACGAGTTAAGACGTGAATTGCATTTTGACGAATATTTTATTGAGAGACTTTACAAACACATTATTCACAATGAAGAAGTTTTAATGCCTAGAGGTAAGCCTGTGTTGAAACCAGAAGCAATTCCTATAAAATTCCCTGACTTGCCCCATTATTTATCAAAGAAAGCTCCAATAATACGTAAAACAAAAAATTTCGGTAGAAGGAGGAAGACAAATCTTGAAGATTAGTGAACCTGAAATTGATTTTGACATTCAGAACATTGCAGTGGAAAATGATATCGTGGGCCTTTGCAACATAGCTTTGCCATCAAAACTTTGGATCAAAGTTCACTATGAGAAAAATCCAACTATCGTAAGTTTTTGTACATGGAGAACATGTTAGTTTTTTTTTATCCCATCTTGCACCACATCAAGCTCCCAAGAAATTCTGCAGGATTACCCCAGATGGAGCCATCTACTACCTTCAACTGCAGTGTCCCCTGTCCCCCAGCACAATGGATAAACCCCTCAACAAGCACGCTCTAGTTCAAAATCCAACTGCCAGACTATAGCCAGCGACAACAAGGTGTAGTTGCCCATAACACAATGGTCCAGTTACTGCCTCAGATTCTTGTCGCACCATTACTTTCTCCCTTCTCAGAGATCCAGCGACAACTGAGTTCTACACCATATGAAGCTCGCAGAATTACCCTGCATCTACTACCCTCAACTGCAGTGTCCCCCAGCACAATAAATGAACCCCTCAACAAGCACGCTGTAGTTCCAAATCTAACTGCCAGACTATCTCCGATAGCCAACGACAACAAAGTGTAGTCGCTCATAACTCAACGGTCCAGTTACTGCCTCGGATTCTTGTCGCGCCATTACTTTCTCCCTTCCCAGAGATCCAATGACAATTGAGACCTACACCATATCAAGCTTGCAGGATTACCCCCATCTACTACCTTCAACTGCGCAGTGTCCCACAGCACAGTGTATGAACCCCTCAACAAGCACGCTGTTGTTCCAAATCTCACTACCAGACTATCTTCGATAGACAACAAGGTGTAGTCGCTCATAACTTAATGTCCAGTTACTGACTCGGATTCTTCTCACACCATTACTTTCTCCCTTCCCAGAGAACCAACCACAACTGAGTCCTACACCACATCAAGCTCCCAAGAACTGCAGGATTACCACCCTCAACTGCAGTGTCCCCAGCACAATGGATAAATACCCTCAACAAGCATGCTCTAGTTCCAAATCCGACTGCCAGACTATCTCCGATAGACAACAAGTTGTAGTCGCTCATAACTCAGTGGTTGAGTTACTCTTCAGATTCTTCTCGCATCCTTACTCTCTCCCTTCCCAGAGATCCAACGACACCCGAGTAGCTACAAGACGGATTAATGATTTTATTTTAGTACAAGGGGACCAGTATAAAAATGTGAGGGTTATGTAGGTGAGCTGGAGCTAAAAATATTCAATACCTTTCCTTTCCAAAATGAAATTATTCTTTAAGGAACATTTTGACACAAATTGTATTGCATTTTTAAGTATTTGATATTTGTACTTTAAAAAAAAAGGTTTGAAACAGTAACTATCACTTTGAACAGCTTCTAAGATCCACACAATTTCATATCTCATTAGTATTAAAATAAATATTTTTTTAACACTTCTAATTGAAAATTTTACTCATCAAGTTGGCTATTTTTGTTGTATTTCTTTTGCAAATTCAATAAATTCGAAAATATATTTAAATATATAAAACAGTTTAACAATAATTGAGAAAATAATTTCGAAACCAAAATCTTGTAATTTAATTAAGCAATAATCTTAAGCTAATTTCTGTTTTGAGGTTGTGCTGAAAATTGGAATGAAAACTATATTAAATAATGATTAAAAGTATATTAGTACTTCTAAGATGGCTGTATATTTATGTAAAAATAAAATTTTCGGGAAAGTATAAATTTTGTGTGTGGAAATTTCAAAATAGTTCTTTTTAAACTTTCTTAAGCATCTACTTCCCTGTATAAGTAATAGATCATTAGCATTAATATATGGTTTTTAAAGTGCTATATAAATTCATAATGATAAGCTTAGTAAAGATTGTTAATATGGATTATGTTGGATTTAAATAAATTTCTAATTTTGTTTGAATAATATGTATCATTTCATAAATGTGCAAGATGTTTTGGTGAATTATTTGTCATAAAAATTAATGATAGGCTATTTGATAATTGTATTCTAGTGTAAATATCGAATCTGCTGTGGGTGGGTAGGTAAACTGCAGGAACTTCCATAATGACTTGGACCATTGTTGCAAGCACTCTATTTCCCTAGCCTTTAAGAAAACATACGGGGAAAAATTATTTAAGAGCACAAATGGTACAACTCATTGTTGCAATTACTGCAGTTTACCTGCCCACGGCAGAAATCCCCTATATTGTATTCAGTGATATACTAAGCAGACATGAATATGTACTTGAATAAATATATAACAGTCTAATTAGTTATTAATTTTATAAATCACAAAAAATAGGAATTTATAACACTTGGGACATATATAATATATTATAAAATGATCCGGATTATTATTTATTGTTTTTTAATGTAATCTAGCATTCTAAGGGAAGTTAATAAATTGAAAAATAAATCTTAGTATCAAATTAAATTTAAATAAATCGATTTTATTCTATCTTTTTTGCATTTCCATATGCGATTCACATTGAAAAGAACGGCAATCGTAACGTGCATATCGATTCTACCGCCGCCTAGCGGCCGTCATGATTTATTTTTACCTAGAACGAAGTGTAGAATGGTACACTACCTCTTATCTAGCCACTATAGTCGGACATTTATATACACTGCTCAAAACAATTAGAGGAGCACATCATTTTAACGAGATTAAGCAAAGATGGTTACAGATAACTAACATAAAATGAATAATTCATAATTTAAAGCCTAGTAGTAAATGGAAGAAGAAAATTTCAAATGCAAATTAAAGTTCATGACGTCACAAACCAGAAAAAGGATATTAGGACTGAAATCGGGAGGTTGCACATACGTCTGTTTTACTGCCGTAACTTAAAAATTCGATTGTTCTGCAAATTTTTTTTGAGACAAGGTGACTTGAGGATGTTTCAACAACGTGATTTACCGGAATCCAGGGCATGGCGTGCTATAGGCAGACTGGAATCCGGGCAAACACAACGTAGTGTAGCGGAAGGTGTTGGAGTCACCCGAAATGTTGTTGCGAGACTGTGGAATCGATTCCAAATAACAGGAAACGTTAGACGTCGACCAGGACAAGGTCGGCAACGCGCCACTACAGCGACTGAAGACCTGTATATACGGTTAACAGCCCTTCGAAACAGAACTGAGAATGCTACTCAGCTGCAAAGACGGTTGCTCTTGGCAACAGGACGGAGGGTGTCCAATCAAACAGTACGCAATCGGCTTCCTGAGAGAGGGCTTTAAGCACGTAGACCAATTGGTTGCATTCCATTGACCCCACGCCACCGTGCAGTCCGAAAAATGTGGGCTACTGAACATCGCGATTGGACCATCATCAATGGAGCCAAGTGCTGTTCACAGACGAGTCATAATTCAGTCTGGAGTGTGGCACCCGACGTGTCCTGATATGGAGAGAAAAGGGCACTCGAAATAACCCCACATTTGTTCTTGAAAGGTCATAGTACAGACGAGCTGATTGGATGGTATGGTCTGGAATCAGCATAGGTGGACGTACGGACCTGCATATCATTCGGAACGGCACTTTGACGGCCCGAAGGTATGTAGACGAGATACTGCAACCTCGAGTCATCCCTTACGCTGGAGCCATTGGAGATTCTTTTGTTTTCCAGGACGATAATGCCCGGCAGCATAGAGATCGTCTGGTGGAGAATATGCTTGAAGCTGAAACCATACAGCGAATGGAATGGCCATCATGCTCTCCCGACCTTAGCAGATTTTGGGGAGATTGCACTTAGGGAGATTGCACTTCTTAGAAGTGGAACAGAATTCCCCAAAGTCAGATCGATAACCACATCGCATTAGCAAACAGGTGTGCAGCAGTCTTAGCTGTTCGAGGAGACCGCACACCATATTAAAACTCATGCCTCATGTCTAAATAGCACTTTTTCTTTATTGTTTACATGTAACCAAATTGTGGCCTTAAATCCTCTTTTCACGTTTTTCCAATATTTTCAAAGAATTAAAATTTAATTCTAAATTTTTTAATATACTTTTTCCTGTATTGCTCACTGATACACGTGTACTATCCATTTTATGCCAATACGTGACAGTCTCGTGCAGTTTTCATCACTTTTTTGCTTGCTCCCCTAATTGTTTTGAGCAGTGTACGAGTATTATGAGTACACGCAGAATCAAATATAGAACATGAATCATCAACAAATTATTTGTAGCTATAATACAAAAGTATATATTTTTTTTATAATATTATGTTCAAATTTTTGCCAATGCATGCTCCAATTTTTTAACCAACGGAAATTTAAAAAGCGCCAAAACGAAAACTGTTGAAGAATTTCAAAACTGCCAAATATTCAAAATTACATTAAAAAATACGATAATGAATGTATTCAACAATAATATACAACATTAATTAAAGAAAAATAACATTCAATGTAATTTAAACTGCATCTTAAACAAAACGTTACAAAAGAAATACTTTAAGAGAGATGTTTAGTTATTAGTTAGTCAAAAAAATTTAATACATTAGAGTTTAAATCGCTAACTCAGTGAAAGTATTGATTTGCCATGTAAACAATTTTTCACCAGGTATGAACATCTTCATAACAGCAAAATAATATTTTTAAAAAAAAAAAAGCATCTTTTTTTTAATAATTAATAGATAAAGTTTATAAATATTGACACCCACTTCGGAGTGTTTTGATGCAAAAAAAAACTTTCAAATTCATATTTAAATAACCATATAATATTTTCACTTTATTATTTTTATTCTACTGTTATGCCGAATCTCATAGAAGTGTAAAAAAAAATGCTTACATGGTAAAGCAATACTTTCGCAGTAGTTGTGAATTTAAAACTTATGAATTAGTTAGATAGGGATTTACCATTCATCTTCATAGAAATGAAACTACGCCTTCTAATTTTTATAATAAAAGAGATATTTTTGAAAGTTAACAATTTAAGCATTTAGTTTATTACCTATAGACAAACTCCTAGTTAAAAAAAATATGTTATCTGGAATTTTGTTTAAATTATTCATTAAAACGACGAACATACATAAGTTTACCAAAATTTTACATAAAATAAGTTTTGCTTTAAAATGCGAGTAAATATATCTAAAGAAACTACAAAAACACTTACTTAACAGTTACTCAACATTATCATAAAAAAACGTTTCGTGAAATTAAAAACAGCGCTAAAAATTATTTTACGATAAATATTTTTTTTTATTTTTTATTCTAATGCATAATGTCGATAAACTTGTGCATACTCATATAATTATTTAATGACTCGAAAAAGAAAATGTATACACTTTTTTTAAAAGGTGACGTACATAAAATATTTCGAGCATACTACAGTTTTTTAAACTAAGTTCAAGACTCATTGACTAAACAATTATCCTACTAGAATTAAACATAATAAATTTCACAAAAAAATAATACTTAATTAAATAAAATAAAATTAAGCATGTGATATGCATTTTTTCAGCAGAAAAAGTAATTTTTAACTTTTATGTTAGCCATGATATATATTAAAAAAATTTCAGCTATTATAGTTTTCTATGTGTACATGTCATATATTTGAAGCTAAAAAGTCCTTTGATACTTGGATGCTTAGAAAGAAAGTTGTTAAATGGATTACGGACAAACCAATGGATGGACAGAAAGACAGAGTTACATTCATACAGGCGGATAGTATAATTACTAGTTCTGTGATATGAGAACCTTGAAGCATTTTTTTTTAGAAATCCTTCGGTTAGGAAAGTATTCGAAAAATCAACGGGAGGAAAGGACAGTTAAAAGTATAAAATGGCAAAACAAATATTCGTATCTGACGTCATAACTTTCAAGCAATAAAAGGATATATATTTAAAATTTAACGGTAGGAACGGAATTTGAAAGAAGGGTACAGGACAGACGGATGTTAACTCCACTTTGCCAATAACCAGCTTTTCGTTCTTCAAATATTTTTAAGTGAACAAATATGTTTAAAAGTATAAGTGAGAAATCAATTATTAAGGACACACATTACGGTCCTTCCAAAAAAGTTTTCCATTGCTAGATTGGTTTGGTCTAAAATAATTAAACGAATAAGATAAAAACTTATATTTTTATTTAGCTTATATTACCATTCTGCAACTCATGACTTTTAACAAGATACTTGTCGTTTACAAGTTTTAACAAAAGTACGCTCAATACACAAATCTGCTGTTCGTTAACGAAGCGTTGTATTATCTCTCATTTGTGAAAATCTTAGTTACTTTTCTCTTTACGCGGGACCATAAATGTGCTTTCATTAGACATCCCACGCTGTTCAAAGCATTTAAAATTAAACATTATCCATTAACATATTTGATATCATTCCTAAACATTCAGCTCAACATTCCAGTTAAGCGTCATATATCACTGCATTTTGATTAAACGCCATTCTATGCCGCGTGCTTAAGATAGCACTGCAGTTAAGCACAGCGTACCATAAAGATTAAGTTGAAAATTCCTTACGAATTCTAGAATAGTCATAAGTATAGTCATCCAGCAGAAAATCTTGATTTTTTTTTCTTGGACTTTATTATTCGACTTCAAGATACTCACATACCTTTCTCGAGTGTGGTTTGTTGAAAATTCGAGGCAGGCCACTGCTCAGATAAATAATGAACCACGGCATAATTAATTAGTTTGAAAAGTAATTAATAAAATTGAGAACCGACTGAGATTAAGGTGTTGATAGAATAAATTAACACGGGGGATTTGGGAATTTATATTATACGGCTACATCTTACTTATACAAAAAAGCTAGAAAATTTACGAATTTGATTCTTTTTATACTTGATGATTATTTAGGATTTGAAAAATATTCATCTTAATCAATTGTCGCTTTATGGGTTTTCTTTATTGAACTTTTATATTTTTTTACTAAATAAATGATTAAGTGCTTTGGTAAGGGATAAAAGCTTACTAAAAATAACGCTTTATTAAGCAAGCCTTATTTTTAGTAACTATAAACTGCAACAGCTATCAACGTTTATAATCATTACATGTCTTGCAACTAGTCCAGTTGCAACAAGTCAAAATATCTCCCCCTATTAACAAAATATCTTTTTTTTTAATATCCCTGAATACTTTCTTCCACAAGGACCATCTTTCTGGTAAATTGATATTTAAGAAAAGCACATTTTTATCCTTTAAAAAAGAAAAGCACTTTAGATAACAAAGACACCAGAATTGATGCAGTAAAAAAAAAGAAGCATTTTTTGCATAGTTTTAGCAATCAGTTGAGAATATGTCAACAAAAATACTAAAATAAGATAAATCGTACAACGCGTGAAAAATATAGTATAATACTTGTTATATATAAAAGTTTATATCAATATGAATATAAAAAATAGCGTTTAAGACTTATAAGCAACTTTGATTAATTTGATTGATTTGTTATTATAAGATTATGGCTAAATTTTACTTTGAAACTAAAATTTCTTTAATAAATAAAAAATTTAATATCCTAAATTTTTTCAATGAAAAATCCTTACGTAAATGAGTCTTTACACAATTAAATGTTTACGATTTTCTGCATGATCGATTCATTTACCATTTTTGAAATTGCAGGTACTACAAGTGTTTTGATATATAAAGATTTCCCAAAAAAACTATAAATTTATATGAACTATGCCATCCCCATAATCTTTGGTTTCTATTTTCAACGTTAAAGCTTCACATCAGTTTAATACAAGCTTTTACTAATTGACCATGTTTATCTCAGTTTTTCACCCATTGAAATCTTCATTTCTAAATTAAAAAAAAGTTAAATTTAACCCTTTAAGACCCTTTCAGATGGCGCTGATTTAAGATTATGAGGCTAAAATGTTAACAGTTTTACCAGAAAAATTGCCTTAAACAGCATCAATGCCATACTCCTAAAAAAAGTTAATAACGATTTTTTTAAATTCGCTTTTCGTGTATTTTAATTTTTCACATCTAAAATTATTCCGGGCTATAAAAGAGGTTAAAAAATATGTTCCACAAGTGGAACGTTTGCGTATAAAAGGTTAAGTTTTTAATTTCGATTTTTAGCTAAATTTGTCCTATACAATTTTTTTAAATTATGTTCATTTGTTTAGCATCTAGTTTATTTAGTTTATTTTAACCAAGAAGCTCATTTTCAGGTGAAAAATTTTCTTGCCAATCGTTGTTCGAGTTGAGTATTTTGTTCTGACTTTTGATTTATATGTATTCTTACCCCAGGGGAAAAAATATACTTTTTTTTAAAAATATTATTCTTAAACTTTTTTCATTGTACTAAACAAAACAAAAAAATAATACTCGAGAAATAGTTAGCAAAATTCTAACTGCTCTACTCAGTTCGATATTACCTTTGATAAGTTAAATCCTCTTATAAAATAAAAGTAGCCACAGCCAGATAAGTTATTGCAAATGAATGACTCCAAGCATGAACCCCGAATAAACCCTTTATTTCTCCTTAATAACAAATCTGAATAAGCCTGTCTTTGATTGAGGAAACAAAAATTCTACCCCATAGACAACTTCCCCCTACCAATTATTCCACCCGGGGTAAACTGTTTGTTTCATATCAAAATGCTAATCTGCCGTGGGCAGGTAAACTGCAGTAACTTCCATACTGACTTGGACCATTGTTGCAAGCACTCAATTACAATAACCTTTAAGAAAACACGCTGGGCAAAAATTATTTTAGAGCAAAAGTGGTACAACTCATTGTTGCGCTTACTGCAGTTTACCTGCCCACGGCAGTAATGTTGAATGCATTTTAATTTAGTTTTCAATCTAATTGCTTTTCTATTAGAGGTGTCATTAAGCATTGAATCTCCTCATCTGACGGGGTTATCTCGGGGCTCCAGAGCTCTCGAGGAAGGATTCACCCTTTTCAAGAGGAGGTGGAGCTAATGATTTTTAGAGGGTAGTGGGGTAAATAGAACCAGCACCTTCGTTAGGGAAGGCCTCTGCACTTACATAATGACGTGCTTGAAGTAGTCCGGTGGAACTTATCACAAAAGCAAAAAGCAATGCCAAGATTGCCAAGTCGTAATTTGAAATTTATTTAGGTAAGTAAAGATGTCTCAGGATATTCGTTAGAGAATACATCCGCATTTAAGTAATGACTTGTTTGAAGTAGTCCGATCTCTCCAATCACAAAATCAAAAACTAATTCCAAGTAATAATTTGAAATTGTTTTCAGGTAAGTTAAAATAAACCAGCATATCCCTTAGAGAATGCATCTGCTCTTAAGTAATGACGTGTTTGAAATGTTCCGATCTCACCAATCACAAAAGCAAAAAGCAATCCTTAGTGATTATATGCCTGCTTTTTTAGGTAAGTGATAGTCTGATTGGACTACTTTCAATAAGTCAGACGTTAAGTGGTTACCCATGCAGAGGCATGTTTGCAAGAGGTTTTGGCAGAACCCATAGGAATTTGCTACAACCGAGTGCGACGGA
Source organism: Hylyphantes graminicola (assembly GCA_023701765.1). Lineage (NCBI taxonomy): Eukaryota > Metazoa > Arthropoda > Arachnida > Araneae > Linyphiidae > Hylyphantes > Hylyphantes graminicola. Next base: position 39,460,819 of record CM043122.1, on the reverse strand, counting down.
GTAACGAGAACGTAGTTGATTGACAGTAACTAATCTGTCCAGAGAGGCTAACTGTGAAGTCACACTATCATCCCCGTCCGGATTGTCGGCTGCTCCGAAAAAGAGGAAACGAAACCTGTTCGAAATCCAAAAAGCATAGTCGGCCAATAATATGTTATGAGTACACGCAGAAACAATTATAGAACACGAATCATCAACATCATGTTTATAGCTATAGCATAAAAGAATATTCTTTTTATAATATTAATCGCAAAAAAGCAAGCTCTAATTTTTATAAGAACGGAAATTTATAAAGAATTAAAAAATAAGAACTGTAGAATAATTTCAAAACTGACAAATAATATTCACCATTAATTAAAGTATTATAACATTCAAGGCAATTTAAACTGCATCTTTAAAAAAAACGTTGTAATTAACGAGTGCTTACAGCAATGGTCAAAGTCATTGTTGCAAAAAACTTGCCTTTAGTTTGTGTATTGTTAAAAAATTGAAAAAATAAGTGTATAATCCTCAATTTTCAATAAAAATTTATTGCGAAATACGAAAACTTTTAACATAAACGCTTGCCGTCTAATTTTAGATTTTACATTTGGCAAAAGTACAGATATTTTTGGAGATGTGTAATTTGATTTAATGTTTTAATTATACAAATACCAGAAATGTCACTTAAAATTATCCTTTGAATTAATTGTTATGCTTAACGTTCCGTGCATATTCAAGTGGTTATTTCTGTACTTGTAAGCTCTAGTACAATAGAGCTAACAAAAATTGAAGTGATGTTACCCTGATTGGATTGTGTAAGGTAAATCTGTCTGTGGACAAAAATATTTCCATTGTTGAGTATTTTTTTTTTAAATGAAAATATTACACTCTACGGCCCAGAGGACCCAATATAAAGCACTATGTGTGGGATAATATGAAAATTTTGTATATAAACTTGAATTTTAACAAAAAAATATACTCAAAATACGTATATGGGAGAGTGGGGGTAATGGGACACAGGGTTAATTTTACAAGGGGCAAAAAGCGGAAAAAGTATATATATATTTACAAATATTTCTACGCTACAACATTGTAACAGTTAGATTTCACATTTTAACTACCAAAGATTAGCCATTAAAAGCATTTGGTAAAGTGGAGAGAAGAATTGTTGTTCTGGAGGATTCAAAGTAAGTTAAAAGTGTCTCTTTTTTTAAGCTTTTAAAGTATTAAATAAAAAATGTCAGGCATTTAACTAAAGTTTCAGGTAGACACCATAGAAGTGGGGTCTAATGGGATATAAATAAACCTAGCTTTGTTATGCCTCCATTGAAGAATCTATATAAATCTCGAATATCTTATTCAGTCAAGCAACCAAAAACTTTTTAAAACTTAAGTTTTTAACTTTGCTAACTTTTTTCGTTGTAATAGGCTAAAGTTTAAGTAGCATTATTGATGCAATATTTTTCCACCTGCAAATTCATTAATTATATCAGACCAGAGATTAATGAAGATTAATTAATTATTAGTTATTTGTTGTTGGCAAAATTTGCTCAAAACAAACTATACTTTACTGCTTCGGATTGATTTATAATATAGAAAGCGATGCACTATGTAATTTAAAGATAAAGACAGTATTTTTACATTCACGTAACCTTGAAAAAGAGGACAAGTTTGGGATACATTTTAGAAGATTTAGTTACAAACTTATCTTTTCCAGTGATTCAACAAAAATTATGGGAACAAATTCGATTTTGACTTTTAACTTTGATATTAAGTTGATTTGATGAAAAGTTCTAGTTTGTATCATTTAGTAAATTAATTGCAAATAAAAATATTACACACGTCATGTCTTCTGGACATATTCTTAGATGAACATTGTTAAACTTAATATATTAAATTAAATTTTTAAAAATCTTATTAAATGAGTTTTTTTTATAACACTGTACATTTTAATTACATTAATATGGTTTTTAAAAAATATACTCCAATATAATCTTATTTAAGTTCATTAAACGACTAAAAAATAAAAAAATATTATATAAATTTTTAAAAAAACTAATTTTTCTTAGCTATTTTTGCAGAAATACTAATCGAGAATGGGACTATTGCATGTAACAATTCTTACGAGCACAGCATGTCTTATAAAATAAATAGAACAAGGTTTTTTGAGTGAATTCTAACAGCTGAAACAAAATTAGCTTATGAACATGATTTTGAATGATTAAAAGGTGTTGCCAGATTCTGAAAACTAAATAAAAGTAGTTAGACATCATCTAAAAGTATTTCAAAGTAAAAGTCAAAACAAAAAATAATTAAATGCATATTTGTAACATACCCATTTCCCCCCTACCACCATTTCCCCCCCCCTAAATAATTAGACAAAAAGAAAATTCAAAATTGTGTTTCTATCCTTCTTGCCTGACTCTCATTACCTAAATATCTTATTAACGATAAATTTAATATTTTTTCTCATTTGTTTGTCTGGCCTATTCGGCAATGTAATTGATGTAAAAATAAAGCCACAAACCCTAAATATGCAATTGAATCGGTTAGTGCAGAAACCACTTCAGTCAAAAAAAAATCCGAAAACTCGTTTTCAATGAAAATAAGCGTAGAAAGGCAAGATGCGTGTTGGGTTAAAAACGTTAGTCTGTTGAGTAGTTCAGTAAATACAGAACGTTTGTTTCGAGTGTTGAGTGTAGAAATAGAGGAGGTAAATTCAACAATACATTTTAAAATGTTAATAAAATATCTCCATTCCAAGACATTTAACTCTCGATTAACTCCTTCAGTCAGAATTTTGAAATCCTTGTCTAAAAAATTGATTTTTTTTTAAACTCTATTTATAACCATAAGCATCCCACAATTAAATGTTGAACATCTTGAAGTGTTTTTAGATGTTTTTCATATTTTTTGTGAAATCGTTACATTTTTGAATATTTAGTTACTTAAAAAAATTGAATGAAAATACAAATCCTAAAAATTAAAAAAAATTGTCAATTTTATCACAAATAAATTGCTTCATATATTTTAGTACTTGGTGTCACCACTGTTTTAAGACACAAAAAACTGGAGAGAGTTATAAATAATAGTTTATCTATTCGATTCTATTTTCAGGATATCAAACAAAACTTTTTGAAATTTATTCTACAAGACATATAAAATAATTTTAAAGTAAAATTATTGGATAAAACTATATTTTAAAAGTAAAAATAGCCAAAAAGTTTACATCCGATATACCAGACGCCAGGTCTGGAGGGGTTGAAACAATTTTTAAAAATATATCGTCACACTCTAGTATAATATTTCTGACACGAATTCTATCAAAGTATATAACAGACAACTATTTATTTTAAAAAGCAACGTGTTTTAAAACAGAAATTTACTAATGAAACAATTAAAACTCTTAAAAACCATAACATCAATGTAAAGCATTACTGAATGCTAAAGGGGAATATTTAAATTCCTTCAGATATAATTCTGTAGTCTATGTCTAGTCTGTTCAATAAGTTATTGTTTTAAGCCACACTTACAATATTCCTAAAAATCCCTTTTGAGGTTAATTTTATACCTTAAAATTGCTCTTAAACATATACATTGCATAATTAAACTGTCTGCTACTTGATTAAATCCCAGCCATTTGAGAACATTTCGTGAATAAGGAAAATGTCCTAATAATTTATTTGAGAACAAACAATTCCCAAATGTCAAAAGCTTGAATCTGTTGTGAATAATAACCAAACAGATCTGTGTCAATAATGACAATAATTTATTTATATACATTAATTAATTTTAAATCGACAAACTGAGTATATTCACTAATGAAAGGATTGAAACGAATATATCTTTCGTTATTTGTATAAAAATGACTTTATTTTTAAGAAGTTGCTGGCGTTAAGGTTTTTAACGCATTTTTTTTCGATAAAACAACAAATATAGACTTTTAATTTTAAATCAGCACCATTTGACCACCGGTCTTAAAAAATCATAGCAATCCGATGCAAGTTCGAACTGCCCTTTTGTTGAGAAATTTTTTCTAAACCTTAAAGAAATATGCGCTTGCAAAAGCAATGAATCCGAAAATGGTATTAACTCTGGCTTAAAACAAAATCATCCTTATCCCTTTTCGTTTGATAGTTTAGACTCGTCTAAAACACACGTCAGAGATGGAAAAAAGTAATGGGTGGATTATACTTATTTTTTTAATAAACATACATTCGTAGTATGAATTTAAAAAAAAACATACAAATTTCAAAAATTTTGGGATAACTGGTTTTCAAACTTGAAAATTAATAACTTGAAGTGCATGAAGGAGGTACAGGAGTTTCAACGGAAATAAAAAAAATAATAAAATAAAGCTTTATTAAAAATAGAAACATCTTGTACTTTCCAATATCCCTTTAAGACCGAGGTATCACAATTGTGCGGGTATAAAAGATAATGCTCAAGATTTTCAAAAGTATCGACACTAAAACAGCTGACTTGAACCATTCGTTGTTTCTGTAAAAAAAATATATACTTAGTTTTTAAGGAATTTCTGGCATTGGTGCTGTTAAAGGAAACTTTTTCGATACAAATCTTCAAAATTTGGTATTAAAAACATAAATCAGCGTCATCTGACGATGTCTGAAATTGTTAACTCATTAACTACTGTAGAATACCAGGTATTAAATAGTTATTGAATGTTTTAAAAAAAGAATGATTTGAAATACCAGATCATCTCAAGTACAAGTGAAAAATGAATATCAAAGTAGAATTACGACGTGATAGTGTATTAGGAGAAACGTAATTGAGGAGTACAATAACTTATTTAACAAAAAAATGCAACTACGTTAGAAAGCTCTTGCTAAACAAAAAAAAAATAACAAAATAAGTTTACGAATAGTTATATTAAATTAACATTGCACAAAAAAAATGAAGCAAACTGACACTAAATGAAAATCTGGATATTTTTAAGAAGCCAAATTGTAATAGTAAAAGATGATCTCGTCTGACTTGTACAATTTGTTATTTGTATAAGAAAGGACTGTTTTTAAGGAGTTGCTTGCATTGGATGCTATTGAACGCTTTTTTTTTCGATAAAACACCAAATTTAGACTCATAATTTTAAATCAACTCCACTTGACAGAATGTCGAAAAGGGTTAAGGCGTTAAGTTACATAAAATGATATGGTTGCTGTGGCATAATTATTCAAAAAAGAAGTCGCACTGTTAAAAAGTGTGTGTGGGGGGGGGGGGTCGTAAAAAAATTGTATTTTTAAATCCTCAAACTCTTGCTTCTATACCATTTTCTGTCTGAACAAACTTTATTTTAAATTGCCATTTTCTTTCCAAAACATATGCCGGCAGAGTTTGATTGAACCAACCAAACATCTTATTTTTGATCAAAAATCAAGCAAAACCTCACCGTATTAAAGTACCGTAAGTTTTATAATTTAAAAAAGAATGCGCTTGTGATGTTTTAATGCTTGTGATGTTTTTTTGTGATAATTTAAAAAGAATGTGTTTTAATGCTTGTTTCGATTAAGTTAAAATAGATCACACTATCTCCTCCCACCTCTAATTAGGTTATTGGAATAGAGATGAGTTTTGGTCGATTCCGAGTTCAGAATCCTAACTCTTCTATTAATAAACAATCCCGATTAAGGATCTTTTTTTCAAAGAACTGTCATGTAATATATTATCCCACTATTATTTTAAGAATTGCTATCTGTATAAAAAAAATTCTTACTATATTGCTGGTAATAATTGAAATTTCCAATTTTCGTCAATGAATAATAAAAACGTATTTTACCATGTATTTATTGTATTTGTGTATATAAAAATTTTTAATCATTTTTTTTAACTCTATTAATCAGTGTATACAGCAAAAATTAAAAAATAATAATAATAACAGTTCCGTATACGGTTTGAACAAACCGCCAAGCGGCGAATGCTTTCGACATCGGTGAAATAGTCCAAAGATACCTTATTTCTAGAGCAATAGATATTATTTCTGATTTCTATGCTTTGTTAAACAACATCAGCGATGATTTTTTATTAGACATTTGGATGTTGAGTGTTGATATCATACATGGCAATCACTCCAAAATTGAAATATAATAATAAAATCTAGTATAACTATTTTACAAGAAACTATTATATTTAATAAAATATTGCACAAACCTAAAATATAGATCACAGTGGCAACCAAAAGTGTTTATATACCTGGAATGTTTTGGAACTTAGTTTTTAAAATCCAAAAGCATTTGTATATTTTATACTTTATTCCTCTTTGCCCAAAAAAGTACATATTTCGAAGTACAAAAATATGAATCAATTTTGTTTTTCAGAAACCCCATAAGTTCACGAACCATAGTTTTAGAGAAATTGAATAAAAAATGTTTTAACAGCAATCTTACATCGAAATTACCCAACAAAAATTTTACAACAATATTTTGAGAGGTATGCATTGTTAGTGCAAAAATAATATTGAAAAAAAAGCATTATTATGATTAAATATTATAATGAAAAACTCCCTTTTAAATTGTGACTTGTGGGGTACCTGTAAAAATTGATTCACCATAGCAAGCATAATCTCTATAAAAAGTTGAATCACCCTTATAGGGGTTGTGAAAATGTCATTAAGTTTACCTTTGAATTTGGTAACTTTGGGCAAGGACCCCCCCCCCCTTTCAAGGTAGTTCCTTCTAATAATATACATTTTTTAAAAATGCGCTTCCTTTACCTAGTAGCAGCAGCTCGCCTTCACCTATTGATAAAAATATTAAAAACGGAAAGTCAGAATTAGGTTTTTATGTTTGGGCCAAAGTTTCCACATTCGACGTTATTTTTAGATGTAATAATATCATATAAGAGTGTCAAATCGGGAAGAAAAATCATTGGGTTCTTTAACCTCCACACAAAGCTAATATTAATTGTAATCTGAATGCTTAGTAGGTATTCTCAAAAATTAGAATACCTTGAAATAAGAATAATTGAAGCAAAAACTTTTTTTGCGAACAATACATCTAAAACAATAGGTTGATAGTATTTCTTAATATTGATTTTTATTTTAACTGATCTTAAATCCTCGATTTATATAGATAACATTTCCCTTCATGTAACACATTTAATAGCTTTGCTCCTTAATGCCAAAATAAGCTAATACATTATCGTTGTTTTTAATACAAGCTCTAAAAACAATGCTCTTTAAATATTATCCTTACAAAAATCTCTCCACCTATCAAAACAAGCATTATTTTTAGTAACTGCAACAGCTATCAACGTTTATAATCATTACATGTCTTACAAATAGTCCAGCTGCAACAAGTCAAAATATATCCCTCTATTAAACAAAATATCTTTTTTTTAAATATCTGTAAATACTTTCTTCCGCAGGGACCGTCTTTCTAGTTAATTAATATTTAACCCTCTAATGCATGAATTTTTATTTTCATCCCAAAAATATGTATATGTATCTTTAATACTCACACATTATGGGAAAATACTAAAAAAAATTTAACTGCATTAGAATTTAAATAATTTCAATTTTTTAAATTTTTTCCATATGACAAAACCCAACTGCAACATTCAAATTTTGATAATAATGACTTGAAAACTACTTAAAATATTTCAAAATAATCCTTTTTAACTATGATTAATTTTTCAAAACAATTTATTAGTAATTAGTATTAATATTATTATTCTTTGAATACTGCCAAAAACGTAATTTCACAAAAGTTAATAACCTCACTCTTTAATTTTGAATACACTTTTACTACTGTCATCTATGAGGATTATTAGTAACTAAAACTTTAACATGAAATGTAATAGATGAAAAAAACACAGATTTGCCTAGGAGGAGCTTTCATTTAATAGAATAAAGTGGATTAGGTTACTTGTTACCAAACGGTAACAGAATGCATTAGAAGGCTAAGAAAAGCAAATTTCTATCCCTTAAAAAAGGCACTTTAGATAACAAAGTCACCAGTATTTTTTCAGGCAAAAAAAGAAGCATTTTTTTGCATAGTTTTAGCACTCAGTTTCAAAACCGCCAAATATTCAAAATTACATTACAAAATACGATAATGAATGTATTCAACAATAATATACAACATTAACCCATTAAGACCCTTTCAGGTGGCGCTAATTTAAGGTTATGAGACTAAAATGTTAAGAGTTTTACAGGAAAAGTTGCCTTAAGCAGCATCAATGCCCTTGGGTCAGTTGAAATGTACATTATTGCATACAACGAAGCAATTTTTTTAATTGAAAAGTTGATTCATTGAAAATTGCGATTTTTTTAAAGTGTCCCTAAAAAGGGACGACAGGCATTAACCCTTTAACCTCGAAACCAGCCCAGGACGGCTCTACCAGCAAACATCGGGAAGGCCGTTTTCGGCCGTTTCGTTTCACAAATAGGGGTGTTGGGTATGTTAAAAATTGAGCGTGCTGTGGAAAAAAAAGTATCCGCTAGTGATCATTTCGGTCGTTAGTCATCCTATATAATCGGACCTTTTTGACTTTGCATAAAAATAACATTCTGAGTTAATTGCATGACAAAAATTTTGCATAAGGGGCCGTCTTCATATTAAAAATGTTACTAACTTTAAAATTCCCAATAGCAACACCCCTTTTTGAGTCCATATTTCTAATCTCTGACCTATTTTAATACGAAATGCCAAATTTTGTTAGTTTTTAAGCATTATTAGAGGAGTTAGAGACGTGCAAAGTTTAGGTCCCATAATGTTAAATGAGTTGCACATAAAAAACTATCCCAATCTATAAATAATTAAGATAATGAAACGAATTTTTTACTGAAAAGAAATTATAACAACCCAAACAAAATGCATTCAATATTGGGGTATTTAAAACAATTTTTATAGTTTAAAATAATTATTATTTTAATTTTTAAAAAAATTATGAATAGAAACCCCTTAATATTTTTACAGAAATATATTTAAGACAGGAAGTTTAAGCGAAATCCCAATTTTCAATTTCTTTTATTCATAATTTGCTGAGTAAATCACAAAATACTTTTTAATTGCGCTTCAGGGGACTGTGTATAAGAACATAAATGAACTTGATAAACAAATCCGGCTTTGGAAAGGAAGATAAACATCATTAAACCAACAACCTTGAGATGGTCCCCCATAGGATATCAAGTGATTCGATGGAATAACTCGTTAAATATTCATTCAAATGTAACAAAAACTATGATTTAGGGGTTTTCGAGGATGCTTAACATTTCTAAATAATCAAACATGGGTGTTACTATTGGAAATTTCAAAGTTGTTAACATTTTTAATATGAAAACCTCCCCTTATAAAAATTTTGTTTCATGCAATTAACTTAGAATGTTATTTATTCACAAAGTCAAAAAGGTCCGATTCCATAGGATGACTAACGGCCGAAATAATCACTTGGGTATTTTTTGATACAGGACGATACCATTTCGCTTTTTTCCTGCCTAGAAAAACTCGTATTTCGGGGATGAGAAATTCTCCTACCTTGTGAGGTTAAAGGGTTAATGGGTTAAAGAAAAATAACATTCATTAAAATTTAAACAGCATATTAAACAAAACGTTACAAAAGAAATACTTTAAGAGAGATGTTTAGTTATTAGTTAGTCAAAAAAATTTTATACATTAGAGTTTAAATCGCTAACTCAGTGAAAGTATTGATTTGCCAAGTAAACAATTTTTCACCACGTATGAAAATCTTCATAACAGCAAAATAATATAATTTTTTTTAAAAAGAATCTTTTTTTTTAATAATTAATAGATAAAGTTCATAAATATTGAAACTTACTTAGGAGTGCTTTGATGTGAAAAAAACTTTGAAATTCATATTTAAATAACCATATAATATTTTCACTTTATTTTTTATTTTACTGTTATGCAGATTCTCATAGAAGTGTAAAAAAATGCTTACATGGTAAAGCAATACTTTCGCAGTAGTTGTGAATTTAAAACTTATGAATTAGTTATATAGGGATTTACCATTCATCTTCATAGAAATGAAACTAAGCCTTCTAATTTTTATAATAAACGAGATATTTTTGAAAATTAGCAATTTAAATATTTAGTTTATTACCTATAGACAAACTCCTAGTTAAAAAAATATTTTATCTGGAATTTTGTTTAAATTATCATTAAAACGACTAACATACATAAGTTTACCACAATTTTACATAAAATAAGTTTTGCTTTAAAATGCGAGTAAATATATCTTAAGAACCTACAAAAACACTTACTTAACAGTTACTCACATTATCATAACAACATTTCGTGTAATTAAAAACAGCGTTAAAAATTATTTTACCATAAATATTTTTTTTATGTTTATTCTAATGCATAATGTAGATAAACTTGTGCATACTAATATAATTATTCAATGACTCGAAAAAGAAAATGTATACACTTTTTTGGAAAGGCGGTGACATACATAAAATATTTCGAACATACTACAGTTTTTTAAACTAAGTTCTAGACCCGTTGACTAAACAATTATCCTACTAGAATTAAACATAATAAATCTCGCAAAAAAAGAGTAGGGGAGAGTGTTGTACCTTAGGACGCTTGTACCTTGGGACACTGATAATTTCTAAGAATCTATTGGCAATATTTATACATTGTTTATTTCTAATAGTAGCCTTAACCAACAGACATCATCATAATAAAATTTAACACTAGCATCATTGAATTGATGAAATGGTGACAAAAAAATAGTATTTTATTACCCCCAAGTAAATATTTTTCTCATTCTAATATAATTTTCTACCTTAGTACTCTTACAAAAAGTCAACTGCATTTTATTTTCTTCATAAAAAGAAGATTTAAAAAATAAATATTTGGTTATGAATAAATAATGATAATGCATTTGGATTGGCCACTATCTTGCTTTTATTTAAACCATGTAGTGTGTTGTACCTTGGGACAGTATTAATAATTTAATTAAATTCTTAATAATTTGGATAAATAAAAATATCTTTATTATTTATTTTAAGAAAAATTCCACAAAACATGTAAAATACAACTCAGCTTTATTTTGGATATATTTTATAATGATTGAAGTTTGAAAATATGATTCTGGCAACACCTGATAAATCTTTTTCCTTCCGTGTGATGAAATGTGCTAAAGAGCACATTTTCTGATGTATTTTGAATTAACCCATTAATGCCTGGCGTCCCTTTTTAGGGACACTCTTAAAAAAATTCGCAATTTATAATGAATCAACTTTTCAATTAAAAAATTGCTCCGTTGTATTCAATAGTGTACATTTCAACTGACCCAAAGGCATTGATGCTGTTTAAGGCAACTTTTCCGGTAAAACTCTTAACATTTTAGTCTCAAAACCTTAAATTAGCGCCACCTGAAAGGGCCTTAATGGGTTAAAGTTTGTTTCCTGACACAAATTAGTTCAAGTGTATGACTATTGACTGAATTATAAAGCATGTCCCAAGGTACAACATCATGTTGTACCTTGGGACAGTTTATCCTCTCTACTTTAAATGAGTGGCAATTTTTTAATTTCAAGCTACCAGAATTTAAAAAAATATATTATAGAGGAATATATTGGTGTGTTGAAATGCTGCTTTGAAATTTTTATTTTGACAATAATTATCGAAGAAGAAAATTAAAATGTAAAAATTGTCCCAAGGTACAACACTCTCCCCTAACTTAAATAAAATAAAATTAAGCATGTGATATGCATTTTTTCTCAGCAGAAAAAGTAATTTTTAACTTTTATGTTAGCCATGATAAATACTTAAAAAAATGTCAGCTATTATTGTTCTCTATGTGTACATGTCATATATTTGAAGCTAAAAAGTCCTTTGATACTTGGATGCTTAGAAAGAAAGTTGTTAAAGGAATTACGGAATAAACCAATGGATGGACAGAAAGACAGAGTTACATTCATATAGGCGGATAGTATAATTACTAGTTCTGTGATATGAGAACCTTGAAACATTTTTTTAATCCTCCTGTTAGAAAAGTATTCAAAAAATCACCGGGTAAAAAAATAAAAGGACAGTTAGAAGTATAAAATAGCAAAAAAATTATTCGTACCTGAAGTCATAACTTTCAAGCAATAAAAGTATATACATTTAAAATTTAACGGTAGGAACGGAATTTGAAAGAAGGGTACAGGACAGATGGATGTTTATCTCCACTTTGCCAATAACCAACTTTACGTTTTTCATATATTTTTAAGTGAACAAATATGTTTAAAAGTATAAGTGAGAAATCAATTATTAAGGACACACAGTACGGTATCTCCCAAAAAGTTTTCCATTTCTCGATTGGTCTGGTCCAAAAATAATTAAACGAATAAGATAAAATACTTATATTTTTATTTAGCTTATATTATCATTCTGAAACTCAAGGCTTTTAACAAGATACTTGTTGTTTACAAGTTTTAACAAAAGTACACTCAATACACAAATCTGCTGTTCGTCAACGAAGCGTTGTATTATCTCTCATTTGTGAAAATCTTAGTTACTTTTCTCTTTACGCGGGACCATAAATGTGCTTTCATTAGACATCCCACGGTGTTCAAAGCATTTAAAATTAAACATTCTCCATTAACATATTTGATATAATTCCTAAACATTCAGCTCAACATTCCAGTTAAGCGTCATATATCACTGCATTTTGATTAAACGCCATTCTATGCCGCGTGCTTAAGATAGACTGCAGTTAAGCACAGCGTACCATAAAGATTAAGTTGAAAATTCCTTACGAATTCTAGAATAGTCATAAGTATAGTCATCCAGCAGAAAATCTAGATTTTCTTTCTTGGACTTTATTATTCGACTTCAAGATACTCACATACCTTTCTCGAGTGTGGTTTGTTGAAAATTTGAGGCTGGCCACTGCTCAGATAAATAATGAACAACGGCATAATTAATTAGTTTGAAAAGTAATTAATAAAATTGAGAACCGACTGAGATTAAGGTGTTGATAGAATAAATTAACACGGGGAATTTGGGAATTTATATTATACGGCTACATCTTAATTATACAAAAAAGCTAGAAGATTTGCGAATATGATTCTTTTTATATTTGATGATTATTTAGAATTTGAAAAAATATTCATGTTAATCAATTGTTGCTTTATGGGTTTTCTTTATTGAACCTTTATATTTTTTAATAAATAAATGATTAAGTGATTTGGTAAGGGATAAAAGATTACTAAAAATAAAGCTTTATTAACACCAGTTTTCTTGAATTTGCACTCAAGAATGAGTTTTATTTCTTCACGAATGTTGACCTTGATTTTGGTAAACCTTTACAACTAGATTCTTAAGAAGTACATTACAACTATATTCTTAGGACGATAGAAGCCGTTAAGAAGGTATGGGACATAAAATAGCTTAATCACTTCTGAATAATTTTAACATAAAAACTTCCAATCTAACACCCCAACCCTTTCTAATATGTACCGTCAAAGCGGGTAACTTTGGCCACGCGTCGGAAAAATATTTGCTTCTTAATTTCTCTTCCTAAAATTATCTCATCTTAAATTGTTTTACATTTTTGGAAAGGTGGAAACCCATCGCCTTTTTATTTCATATAAAAAAATATCATTCTAATTCTGGCAATACTACAAATGCAGTTTTCATTCTTACGAGCATAAAATGACAAAAAAATATCTCTTCCAACTTTGGTCTGGAACACTTAAAAAAATATTGGATATATTTTAGTAAAACACTGATAGTAAAGTAAATTACTGATGATTACTTAAGTAAATTACTGATTTTTTGGGGCTGGGGAGCCCAGTCGGTTAAGCACTCGCTTAGCATGCGGAAGGTCCCAGGTTCGGGTCCGGGCATCGCCAAAATAGCTGCCGACCTATAAACGGCCCGTGCAGCCAAAAATGTCCGACGAATAATACCCCGTGTTAGGGAGAGCACGTTAAATATCCTTCAAAGTCCTAACGCTGCGTACGATGTCGCCCTTAACGGTTGCGTTGGGTGCCTATTCAGGTGTGGCTCGTCACCTGACTGTGGTTCTAAAATACGACGCCCGTCGCCAATAGCCCTCGTGTAGCTCTAGTGCGACGATAATTCAAACCAAACCAAACCAAACTGATTTTTAAAAAATATTTTTTTTTTTTAAAATCTCATGATTTTAAACATTTAAAAGATAAAGATAGAATGCAAGAAACGTGTACCACTCAAAATCGCAAATGTCGAAAGGTTAACATTTTCAGATTCCTAATTATGAATATTTTATTTTCCCAATTTTATAAAAATCGTTTGATTTTTATTAATATATATGTTAGTAAATCTTGCTTCAAAAATGTTCTTTTCCCCTTATTAAATAAGAAGTTTATTTTTCTTTTAACCGACAAACAATACTAGTATTTAACGTGTAATGCCATTCCACGATCACTGCAATGTAAATGTTCAGTTATATACCATTTTCAATAACTATATGTCTTAAAACTTTGTTATTTTTAGGTTTAAAGTTTTAATATTGCTATATAGTTAGTTAACACAGCCTTAAATGATGTTCAAAGGATGTTTCTTATGTATTTTATGGGTGGCCGGCCAAAGTTACCCGCCCGGATCCTAACAGTGTCTTAATTTTATAACCCTTTTCGGTCGGCGGTCAAGTGGCGCTGATTTGAAATTATGAGACTAAATATGGAGTTTTATGGGAAAAAATGCGTTAAACAGCATCAATGCCAGCAACTCCTTAAAAACAAATTCATTTTTAAAACAAATAACGAATGGTACAATGCATAATGATTTTTAAGTGGTTTAAATCGTTTTTGTGATAAAATTTTTCTTCTTTTGTAAAAAAAGACCTATGATTTTGGCCAAAGTTACCGGCACTGACGGTAATTATATTTATTTGTTGAGTAAATTTTCTTTGAGGGGGGGATTGCAAAACATGTCGGCAAATTAAGATATCAGCTTACAGATTACGCTGAATACGCGAATCATTCGTGGGCACTTGATTTTTTTTCTTTAAATTACTCGGAGTTCATTAAATGTGTTAATTCTTTTATATAAAATGGTTTGGGCATATTGAGATTGGGATTAGTACTGCGCATGTGTGAAATCGAAGAGCCATTTTTTAACCCATTAATGCCTGGCGTCCCTTTTTAGGGACACTTTTTTTAAAAAAATCTCAATTTTAATAAATCAACTTTTCAATTAAAAAATTGCTCCGTTGTATTCAATAGTGTACATTTCAACTGATCCAAGGGCATTGATGCTGTTTAAGGCAACTTTTACGGTAAAACTCTTAACATTTTAGTCTCAAAACCATAAATTAGCGCCACCTGAAAGGGCCTTAATGGGTTAAAACCGTCTAAAGGTGACGAAGCAAAGTAGAAAATATTTAAGATATAATAAATGTTATACGGTTAAACATTTATATCTTCTGAACTACAACTCTAGTTAAAAATTTATCGATAACATTTAGGATTGAATTTTTCAATTTTATATATAGCTTGTACAACAAATTATCATGTGTGCAACCCTGAAGTAGATATTATATAATTAAAACAAGGCTTTAGTAATAGGTTTTCATAGAATAAAAGAATTAAGATTCATTTGAAAGAAATTCTAAATTTATTTAAAAAAATTCTTAATTATTTTATTAATTCACCAATACGGGATAAAACTTTAAAACATTTTTGAGAGTATACTTTTATTTTAAGATTAATTCAACCCTAAGATATTTTCGATCAATTTATAATTTTTAAAAGTTTTAATACACAAATTAAAAAATTATATATCTTGAACTATTTCAAGTGTTAATTAAACAAAATTAAGTGTCTTTTCAACATTTATCTAATTGCAATACTCATAAACTGTGAACATTTGTTTTAAATCATTGAAAATAGTTCGATAAAGACCATGAAGATAAAATATTAAATTTTAAAAAATTGATGACAGTTAAATGAATATTCGAAGCAATTGAAAGGAAAAGCGAATGATTTTCGAACATTAAACGAAAACTAAGTATAATAAATACGAATAAGAAATTAAAACAGCAATCACAGAAAAAATGGCTAAATAAAGCCATTTGAAACTTTTTTTCATCATAACTATAAAGAACTAAAAATATAAAAATAAGAGTATCGTAGAAAATAATTAAAGTGCGAAAAAACATTTGACACGATTATATTCAAGGGGATATAAACATTGATTACATTCTATTCCCATAGGATTAAAGAGGAAAGTGATATCTGTAAGATTACAAAATCAAATGATTTTTTTTTATGAAATAAGCGTTTTTGCAACTGATTAAGATTTCACAAATAAAAGCAGATTTCATGTTATATTTTAAGTTACTTTAAAGATAAAATTAATAAAGCAAAAATGATATTAAATTATTTTGAATAATTGTAAAATATTGAATTTCTTTTTTCTTTAATTTATCTTTAAAATGTTATTTTGAAGTAAAGTCGTCCAAACTATTCATAAAAAAAAGACTTAAAACTAAAATTTTGATGTTTTTTCTTAGTTGAAAACTCTGTTTTGAACTTTTCGAACACTGTAATTAGTTGATTCCATATGACATTAAATTAAATAAATGAACTTGAGAATTCGGCTAAGAATCGTGATTTTTGAAACATATATGTGTACATGTTAAAATATGTTAAAATACTACATGGTAAGTAAGCACTTAAATTTTGAGACCCAATGCAAAAGGTTATAAAAACATTTTTGCGCAATTTGTTCTTTAAAAATTTAAGTAATTTGCTTATAACACAATGCACTTCCTCAGATTCCATCGTTTTATAGTATGTTATGCAAAATGATGTACCAAAATTGTATTTTTTCAAACTGAAATAACAAAAGCATGCAAATTATTTGTTATTATTTGGAGCATAAAAACTTATTCAGAATATATAAAATATGGTAGGATAAGTTACCCAACATTTTAATTTGAACAGAAAATTACAAAAACTGAAATCAACATTTTTCATCAAAGATTACATGCGAATTTCCGATGCTTAAAGAAACTTTTTATTAAACAATCGTTTGGCATACTTATTTTAACAAATTGTAGTTATTGAGTGCTTACAGTAACGGTCAAAGTCATTGTTACACAAAATTTGCCTTTAGTTTGTTTGTTTGTGTCCGGTTAAAAAAATTTAAAAATGAGTGTATTGTAAAAAAATGTATTGCTAAATACGAACACATTTAACATAAACTCTTGCTGTCTAATTTTAAATTTTACTAATGGAACAAGTACAGATAACTTTGGAAATGTGTAATTTGAATTAATGTTTTAATTATACAAGCACCAGTAAGGTCGCTTAAAATTATCATTTGAAACCTATTTGTTAGTTCGAATTGCCCATGAACTAAACACGGTATTAAACATTTTTTGAAAGATCTGTTAAAATAGAGCTAACTAAAAGTAAAGTGATTTTTGACCCTGATAAGATTGCATTATGTAAATATGCCTCTGGACAAAGGTTTTCATTCTATACTGATACGGATAACCAACCGTAAAGTACTCTATGTCTGAGAATATGAAAATTGGGTACATAAGATTGAATTTTAACAAAAGATTATACGCAAAATACGAACACATTTAACCCTTTAAACAGCATCCATAAGAATAGCCCTCGTGTAGCTCTAGTGCGACGATAATTCAAACCAAACCAAACCAAACAGCATCCATAAGAACAAAATTAAAAATTAAAATAAACTTCTATACTACTGAACTTTTAGTAATTGTATGATTATTTCGTCGTTCACTTAAGGGGACTCGGTAACACATCTTTTTTTATTTATAGCTTTTTGATTAAAATTTCTGTTGTCTATTATGCGAATTAACACATAAAAACAATGCATTAAAAACACTTCGAATAATTGAAAAGTTTTTTTTTTTACTTTAACAATTAAATTTTAATAATGCTAAAAAAATTTGAATACCAATATTTTAACACCAAATTTTTTGGCTACATAATTTAAACTATAAAATACATATCAATTTATAATGCTTTAGCGTTTAGAAAAACTTAGCATCTAGGTAAAGTGAATACTGAGAAAAAGACTTTTAAAGTTTAAGTTTCCGTAAATACAGACTATAAAAATATATACGGCCATATAACTTAATCATAATTTTCATACATGTAAAATAAGTCGACAGAGAAACGTAGTTAAAAGTGATTCTTCTTTATTAACTGTTACGCATTATTAAGAGATAATTTGGTAGTCTGAAGGAGACGATGGCTGAAGATGGAGTGCTCCCAAAGATGGCGAAAACATCTACAACTCTCTCAGACCGACCAATCAGAAAAAAAATTGTTATGATAGAAGCTTTAAAAAGTTCAACTCGTAGGCGTATGATTCATGAAAGTTCGTGTGAAACCGATTAAAGCAGACTGTTTGTCGTGACAGTGTGCGGTTGGGATGTTAAAATACTAAGTGATATTAAGAATATTTGAAAAGGTAATTAAGTTATGAAGTTTAATTGAGGGTAAGAAATGTATGTTTTTGAGGGGTTTAATTCAGGATATGTCATACTTCGATTTAAAAATTAAATGATTACAAATTTAACTATATTGCTTAAAAAGAAACCTAAAACTTTATTGAAAAAAGTCATTACGTATTTTTTAAATAAATTTCATTTAATATTGGACAATTTATTCAACATTCTACCATACTGATATAAACTATTTTAAATAAAATGATGAATGAATCAGTATAAATAGAAATAAGTTAATAAGTAGATAAAACTGCGAATAATTATCTTGAAATCGTAACAAAGCTTAATAATATCCTGAAATCATAAGTAAACACGGCTTTTTGGTAATGCAATCGTTTTGGGCTGTCTATTTCTTGCATCCTTAACCCATTAATGCCTGGCGTCCCTTTTTAGGGACACTTTTTTTTAAAAAATCTCAATTTTAATAAATCAACTTTTCAATTAAAAAATTGCTCCGTTGTATTCAATAGTGTACATTTCAACTGATCCAAGGGCATTGATGCTGTTAAGGCAACTTTTACGGTAAAACTCTTAACATTTTAGTCTCAAAACCATAAATTAGCGCCACCTGAAAGGGCCTTAATGGGTTAAAATTTTTTCGTTGAAATAAAACTAAAGCATTACAATGAAATATTTTGTGAGGTCATCGACAAGCGCCAGCAGACTATCAAAGAAAACATGGCTAAATTTGAAGATTTCGTTTTTGTTTTCAGTACTACCATCAAAAATAAAAAAGGACTTCTTAAAAAGGTAGTTACACATTGGATATTTTGCAAACAAGTTCAGAAGATTTCAAAAATCTATTTAAGTCCATAAAAAAATTACAAATATTCCTATTTTTGTGGTACTGTAAAGCTTATATCTAACTATTATGAAGATGTTTTTTGCTACTGAAGTATACAGTATGTAGTGAAGATTCGAGACTGTGTTCACTAGACTACAGTTTGAGAAGTAAGAACACCAGAAATGAGCAAAAAAACACTTTGACTTGGAACAATAACTAATTTTGTTGCAAATGGTTGGTAATATGATTCTAAAATATTAAAAATCTGCAACCGTATTTTATGCAATATAATATTTTTGGTGGCCCTCTTAAAATACGTCAACAATTTTACAAAATCCGGAAAGGTCGTTAAAAAATTGTAGGTATAGGCATTCCACTTTTATGAAGACGTTTAACATTTTAAGCCACCGAACCAACCCAGTCATACAAAACACTCGAATAACAACAATAATAAAAAAAGTTGAAGTTTCAATTACCTTAACCAAGCTCGTTATTCAAGGCAAAATCCCTTGCACTTTAGCAAATGAATCTTCTCCGGAGTCATTTATACGTGCCTTTGACTCCGCTAGTATCTGACGCGGATAGCGTCGTATTCACAAGTAAGCATCGATAGCCCAATCAAATGATCAAGAATTGAGGAAAACGCAAAATCATATAGCAGAATGAAGTCGGGGAAAACTAAAATCCAAATTGTTCTTTTTCTGTCCCATACTTTTTGTTGGACTCCAATTACTTAAAAACAATACCAACAATCTATCCTGGGTCAATTTAACTTGGTTTTTATCTATTTATATTTAAGGTTTCTATATTCCTAACCAGGATCGTTATTGGAAATAAAATTCCTTCCCATATGTTATGCAATATTATTAATATGGCAATCAATTTTAGGCCACTTATGTCAATGAGTCTCTTCCTGAGTAACTAAAACGGGTCGAGAACTCCACTGGTGTTCGGAACAACTAAGAAATTCTAACCGCACTTTCCTTGTCTCTTTTATTAAATACACTTCGCCAATCTTTTTCCATTCAATCATTCTAATAAGTATAAAATGGTAAAAATGAATTCTTCGAAAGAAGATTCGAGGAGCAACTTTCTCCATTTTTTAATTTTTCTCATTTGATAGGATTTTTTTTGGTAATAATAAGGAGAGCTTGGCAATGTAATTAGTGTAAAAAACGAAAAAAATAAACCTAATATGTATTTCTGGTGCGATGTTAATGTGCTATGTTATTTGAAATTAGATTTTACTCATTCACTTATAAGTGTCTATCTTCCTAATAAAGCTCTTTATTGGAGGTAAAATCCCAATAAACCTAAAGCAGAAGAAATCCAAACCGTTTTTTCTATCCTTTTTATCTGATTCCATTAGTTAAAAAACCTTACTAACTGTCAATTCTATTTTGACTACGTTTTTATCCATTCACTTTTAAGGCTCTATCTTCTTTACCAAGCTCGTTATTGGAGGTAACACCCCTCCCACTCCAGTCAATGACTACCCTCCGGAATCACTTAAACGTGTCGATGACTTCAATGGTATCTGTCGCGAATCGCGTCATATTCGCAAGTAAGCATTGATTGTGCGATCAGGTCACAAACGATCTCAAAAGCATAATTAATAGGACATAGAATCATAGCAGAATGAATCGGGGGGCTGGGAAGTACTTGAGATCGCTGTTGGCGCAAAAGACCCTATTGATTAATATGCTCCCCCTCTCTAATAGGGCATCATTAAGAAACTATGAATTTTTTATATTATTGTGTGGGTGTTTATATGGTTTGTAGTTAGAAGACAGTTTTAAGGATGAAAGGAACATTCAGACTAGCCTGTGGGGGTTATGAACTAAACTCTAATGAATAATTTCCATATAATTTGGACTTTGGAAAATGTGATGAAAACATTCCATCCCGTCCAAAATTTTCATAAATTTAATTGATAATAAAAAAATTCCTATTTTTAGAATTATTTTTCTTGATAGGTACCTTATTTTTTTTTCAATTATACGCAGCAGACTCTTGTACAAAGGTCTTAAAAATTTTCATTATAGAATCTTAAAAATAATAAAGCATTCTGGTTTTTTGACACATTCCACACCACCTAAAAAATTATGCTTTTTATAATGAATTAAACATTTATGATATAGTACACCGCACCAGGGTAAATTTGGTGCTGGAAATATTGCATCGAACTTCACCAGCGAGCTAAGGGCTATTCTGGAGGCACTTAAAATATATCGAGCACTTCCAAACAAGCAAAAGGCGTTGTTGTCTTCTCTGACTCAAAAGTCGCCCTGCAGGCAATCTTGAAAGGGGACTCTTCCACCACCCAAGAAACCATCTCAAGCCTTCACGATCTTCAAAACATAAACAAGACCTGTACGCTTCAGTGGATACCTGCACATGTCGACATCGCAGGCAATGAAAATGTGCTGATACATTATAGCCAAGAAAGCCAGAAATCTCAATATTAATAATAAAAAAAAGTCTATCTGTAAGATGCAAATGCAATAGCTAAATATAAATTGAGAGAAAATTCTTTTCAAACGAAGCACCTTCTTTATAATTTAAATGCAGATAGATCCACCACAAAAACTATTGCCAGACTAAGAACCAATCACCACAGTGGCATGAAGATAGACAAAGAGGGCAGGAAGGTGTATAGAAACTGTGACAACTGCCCAGATACACAACTTACACCAAACCACATTTTGAAATGCCCGGCAATGAGTGCCAATTTGAGAGACATTGGAGTTCTGCCATCATGAATAGATCTTTATATGACAGTAACATCCAAAAAATTGCAGACGCGGTCATCAAAACACATGGTTTCATTTATCATAATTTCACTTTTCGGCAACGTCATAGACACAACCAAAAAAATTATTTATGATTGAATTTTGATTATATGCAATTTTTATATATAGATTCTACAACAAATTATCACGTGTGCTACCAAAAGTGAAAATTAAAATTTTAAAAACAAGACTTTATTAAAAGTTTTTCATGCAATAAAAGAATTGAGTGAGATTCATTGGAAAAAAATTCTAAATTTAATATTTGTTTCACCGATGCGTGGCAAAAATTTTAAACATTTTTATAATTATACTTTTAATTTATGATTTATTCAAACTTGAGACATTTTCAATCAATTTATAATTTTCCGAAGTATCTATATACAAATTTAAATGTTAAAAGAAACTATTTAAAGTGTTAATATTAAGCAATAATAAGTGCCTTTTCACATTATTCTAATTATAAAACTTATAAACTGTGAATACTTTTGTTAAGTCATTGAAAATCGTTCCGTAAAAACCATAAAGAAAATAAAAAATGATAGATATATGGATATTCGATACAATTGAAAAGAAAATCGTGTGGTTTTTGAACATTAAACGAAAACTTGGATAATAAATACAAATAAGACATTAAAACCGCAATTACAGAAAAAAAAAGCTGAATAAAGCCATTTAATTTGTTTCATCATAACTATAAGAAATTGAAAAGATAAACGAGTACGTTTCTTACAGAATCTGTCACTTTAACCGTTTCCACACATTATATATGCTCACAGGAAACACACAATTTATAAATCTCAGAAAGAAAATATCTAATTCAAAATTTCAAATGCCAAAATTATTATTAATGTACTATTTTCATTAATTTTCTTTCGCGAATTAAAAATTACTTTTCATCGTTTGCTAAATTTATTTGAAATTCGTAGAATAATGATGCAATTTTTTTAACAAATATCTTTCAGTCGCCACAATTGAATTCACAGTTCGAAAAATATATAATTAGTAAAATTGATGGTTCAAAAATAAAAAGCGAAACTTTGCATATTTTTTTATGCAAAATTAGAATTTTGCATATATCTTTCTTCATACATTATAATGAACCATCAAAAGAAATCAACTGTGATATTACAACAATCCAAACCGAATTTCACATAAATAAATATTATTTCAAAGATTTATTTTTATTTTAAGTAAAGTTTCTCGTACGTTTGACGAAATGGCAACAGCGAAAATATTAAATGAAAATGAAATTTGCATGTTATTTCAATGTAAATTAAATGTTCAGTTATTTAAATTTCAAACAAACTTCTAATTTAAATTTTGTAATGAAATTTGGGATGTAACCTAACACGATTTTTGCTTTAAAATGGCGTATCCCACTTAATTATGCAACGTTTGGTTCGTTGTGTGAAAGTGGGTGACGGACAGACAGACAGACAGACTGAACGATTATAAAATCTTCCACTTTTAGCTTCCACATTACGTTTATAACGTAAAAAGTGGAAGGTTTTATAATCGTTCAGTCCGTCTGTCCATCCGTCTGTCCGTCACCTACTTTCACAGAGCGAACCAAAAGTCGCACAAACAATTGGGATACGTCATTTTAAAGCAAAATATTGGGCTAGGTTACATACCAAATTTCATTAAAAAATTTAAATTAGAAGTATATTTAAAATTTAAATAACTAAAAATTTAATTTATACTGAAATAACTTGCAAATTCCCTTTTCACTCAATATTTTCACTGTTGGCATTTCGTCAAACGTAAGAGAAACTTTATTCAAAATAAAAATTAAACCTTTGAAAGAAAATTTATTTATGTGATATAATTTGGTTTGAATTGTTGAAATATCACAATAGACCTCTTTTGATGGTTCATTATATATGTATGAAAAAAGATGTATAAAGAATTCTAATTTTGCATAAAATATATGCAAAGTATCTCTTTTATTTTTAAAGCATCATTTTTACTAATTATATATTTTTCGAACTGTAAATTAAATTCCGGCGACTAAAAGAATTATATTTATTAAAAATTTGCATCATTATTCCACGAATTCCAAACAAATTTAGCAAACGATAATGAGTAATTTTTAATTTGACAAAGTATATTAATGAAAATAGTTAATTTTGGCTCTTACAATTCTAAATTAGAAGTCTCTGTTAGGCGAATTTCTTTCTGAGGTGTATAATAAGTGTGTTTCTTGTGAGCATAAATATGGTTTGGAAGCGGTTTTAGTGACAGGTTCTGTAACAAACCAACTTGTTTACGTTATACAAGTAGTGTGGAAGCTAAAATAGGAAGATACTAGAAAATAATTACAATGCGAAAAAACATTTGACACGGTTATATTCAAGGGGATACAAACTTTGATTTACATTCTATTTCCCAAGGATTAAAAAGCAAAACGATATCTGTAAGACTACAAAATCAAATGATTCTATTTTGTACTTCTCGAACATAGTTGATTCCCTGTGACATTAAATTAAATAAATAGACTTGATAATGCGGCTAACAATAACAAGCTGTAAAATACCATCTTCATAAAATGTAACCGCCAATGCTTTGAGGATTTATAACTGTTTCTTTTAGCTCCACGTCAATTTGGAAGAAATCCAACCAAAGCTCCTTCGCTAATCGATAATTCTCACTTATGATAAACCTTTGAGATTTCTTAAACACTTGGTCAACTTAACAATGCCATCTGTGCTAAACAATGCCATCTGTGGCAAAAGACTGTCTTCCTTAGTCCCCTTCGTCATGAAGATCAGTTCGACCACCTATAAACGCATCCACGAATTACGTTATTACTCATAAATGGGTCTCCATATATTCTATTCATTCTTCTATGAATTTCGGTTGCACTGTTCCGTTCCGCTTGTGAGAAACGAATAAGAGCTCTCATGCTCACTTAGTTGCTACATTTTATGAAGAGGTTATTTCAAAATATGTTTACAACTAGGGGGCTCCGCCCCCTGCTCGCTATCGCTCGCCAACCCCCGGAATTGCTGCGCAATTCCATTGACCGCTTCGCGGCCGGTAGGGAACTTCGCCCTTGCTCGCTTCCGCTCGCCAACCCCCTAGAATTGCTATGTAATTCCTCTTTGTTTGATCCGCAAACAAACATTCAAGACTAATAAATGGGTACTGCCAATGCAGAAATGCTCATCTATGCAATCTGTATTAATAAAACATGCTTCCTGCTCATTAAACATAAATTACTCATCACCAGTGAAAAACAATTTGATTGGTCGATGCGATGACGTCAAACTCTTAAGCTTATTTAGTTACCAACTTTGGCTCAGTGCGTTTAATCTTCACAAAAAACATTTAAAGAACGGAATTAGTGATTCATTCACTGTTTACTAATTTAATTTTTTTTTTAATTTCATACTGCAGAAATTAATTAGGACAATCGGGAAGATATTTTAGTTAAAAGGTCCCAACCAGCGGGGAGAGTTCACAAGACGAAAAAGGGAAGATGCAACGGCTTCGGCTGTTTTTACCATAGAGTTAGGAAGTAGGAGCAGAGGGGTCGATCCAGAGGCATTAAATAGAAAGTACTGCGCATTGGCAAACATAAAGTGCTCATCATCTAACTTACACAGTCACATGACTGTGTCGCGTTTGGCTCGCATGTATGGCGAGTTTACCATTTGGCGAATTTTTCCACGTCGACCTGAACACATGAGGACGACAATCTAATGGTATGATAACGAAGCTTGGAAAGGAACAAAAATGAATCGTTAGTTTTTTAAAGATCTTCTTAATAGATATCAATAAGGCTATTCCTTTGCTTTTGTACGTCTATTGAAAATTACTTGAACAATTGAATTACGTGGACTCTGTATTAAAAATTAATTTAAATAAAGAACATTAAGTAGGTTTTTGTGGAGTGTTGCTGTAATATAAGTTCATGATTGACATGGTGAATATTTTCACCCGTCATAACTTTTGTTCTAATGGTCCGATATAAAAAAAAATCAAATAGGTCTTTTTGAAATATTGCTTTTTCCTTTATTTCACCTGGAATATACCCAGTTTTCTGAAACGCATCAATATATTCCAAATTCAACAAATGTTCGACTTTTTAACCCTTTCAGTCCCAAAAATTTACTACACTACAGAAACATCAGATATTCACAAAATAAGCTTATTTTAGGTCAAAAATAAGAGTTCCATAAGAAAAAAATTTCACTTTGATTTTTTATATGGTTTTTGAAATAATGCCTATATTTCGTAACTGTGGAAAACAATAAAATAAAAAAATATATATATTACCTAAAAACACTTCGAGTTATATATTTTAAGGTATCTGACCATATTATTAAAAAAATAGTAATTATTTTAACGGAAATAGTTTAAATTGTGTTTTAAATATGTGGAACTGAAGTGATCTTTCAAAAATCAGGTGAAACGCTTGTTAGCTAATTTCTAAATAAAAAAAAAATAGTAGTTCTGACTTCTATTGAGAATAATGTAAAATATCGTCTAATGGAACAAAGTGTGAAGAATCGAATGATGTGTGTTAGGATGTCATAACGGGACATAAACATTTTGAAAAGAAATATTGAAAGTGATGATTCCAAATGGCATCACTGGGACAGAAAGGGTTAAATATATTTAACTCAAAAAATACGATTGCAAAAACAGGGTTTTTTTTACCGAATTGTACCAAAAATATTCTACTTCTAAGCTGTCAATTTTCAGACCATTAATTTAATTGACTTGGCCTTAAAGATTAATTATAATTGGAATTCTAACAGCGTTGACTTAATCATGAATATGATTCTTCAGTATGAAAGAGCTTTTAGAATAAATTCCCTCGATAGAATATATAGTTTATAAAGAACACAATTACTAAAAGTAGGCAGAACTAAATAAATTTGAACTGTGAAGTGTGACAAATCCTTTTTTTATACATATCTTTACAATTAGGAATTTCACAAGCATTTGGCATATTACACAAAACGTTACTGAATTAAGAGTACAACATTCACGATTGTTTACATGCTCACAGATTAAAAGAATGTAATTAAATATTTATTTTTTAAAGAAAGAAGAAAAAATAAGAAATATGAGCAAAAAATCGTCTGCAAAAACATTTAAAAAAAAGCGAAACCCACGTGACTTGGAAATAGATGCAAGTCACTACTACGGCTGGCCAGCTGATATTCAGGTCTGGCGACAATTTGGAATAATTCGTAACGAAACGGTAGCGTTAAGTTGCCATATGTAGCAACCTTTCGCCTTTTGGCTATTTGTTATGTTTAGGACATAATGCTAATTTGCAAGGGGTGGCGGTTTTTGAGAAAAAACCGGTGTTCCGGTTCCGTCGGTTTTCTTCAATAAAGAACCGGTTTCCAGTTCAGACCGGCCTCATAAAAAGCGTTTTTTTCTGTCAAAGCCAGGGCCAAGGCACCGGTTCTTTAAAAAAAAAATGGTTTCAGTTTCCCACCCCTAAGCTGCTTTACTATTGAGGCGCAGACCATTCAATTTAATGTCTTTGGGTCTATCAATTCAAATTTATTGAAGCAGGGTTGTCAGGTTTTTCTAGCTATTGCTCATAAAAAACGGCACTGAGGTAGCCCAAGATGCACCGCTCTAGCCTACTTCTTTTCTGCGTAACTACACACATACATATAGACCGCACTATTCCCTTTCCTAACTCTATGGTTTTTACGATCCGTGGCCGGAAACTCAAGACCGATGCCAACAGTTGAAACATAAGATAGTTTCCGTGGGACTGTTCCAGCGCATCACGTAGCTCTAGCGCTAAGAAACTTTCTCTACCAAAGCCACGGAACGCAAGCTGAAGCAGCCCTGGCACAAAACCAGCACACCACCACACTTACTTTTAGCGTTTCTGACGTTTCTGATTGGCTGAAGCCGCGTAAGTCACGTGGCTTTCAAGCGTACGACAATTACAATTTTATATTATATAGAGATATGAAAAATAGTTCAATCGCTAAGGGGATAACGTGGAAAAATAAGCAGTACTGTACATTACATTTGGTTTTATAAAAAAAATTGTATTTTGACACGTCTTTTTGTTACAGCCCATCGGAGGTTTAAAAAAAACAGCCCTCGTATGGCAAGCAAAATGGTGTGTCAAAATTGCATTTTTCCACATTTAAATAGCAAAAGCGTGCTTATTATTTGTTATTTTTAGAGCAAAAAAAACATTTCAAATTATATCACATTTTGAAGGATAATTGTTATCTAACACTTCAATTTGAACAGAAAATTTTAAAAAAATTGAAATCAACATTTTTCATCAAATATAAGATGCTTTCCTTCTTTTCGATGGTTAAAGAAAATTATGGAATGCTGACAGTCGAAACGGCGAATTTGGTCGACATACGTCATTTTTAGAGTAAAATAGTTGTAGTTATTGAGTGCTTAGAGCAATTGTCAAAGTAATTGTTACGCAAATTTGTCTTTAGCTTGTTTGTGTTTTGTTAAAAAATTGAAAAAATAAGTGTATGATCCTCCATTTTCACTAAAATTTTAACGAACACTTTCAACATAAACTCTTGCCGTCTAATTTTAGATTTTTTTTTTGGTAAAAGTTCAGGTATTTTTAAAGATGTGTAATTTGAGTTAGTGTTTTCATTATACAAATACCAGAAATGTTGCTTAAAATTACCATTTGAATCATATTTTCATATTTAACGGCTCTGCGAAGTTCTAGCATTAATTCTTTTCTTGAAAGCTCTACTAAAATGGGGCTAAAAGTAATTTAAGTGATTTTACCCTGATGAGATTGTGTAACTGAATCTACTTTCTGAAGACGTTTAAAAATATTCCCTTTTCGATCGGTGGTCAGGTGGCGCTGATTTAAAATTATGAGACTGAATTTGGAGTTTTACCGAAAAAAATGCGTCAAACAGTATCAATGGCAAGAACTCATTAAAAACAAAGTCATATTTTATACAAATAACGAATGGTTCAAGTCAGTTGCTTCGGTATCGATATTTTTGAAGCGCTTGAACATTCTCTTTGAAAGCCGCGCGATTGTACGAGCCCGGTCAGAAAGGGTTAGGCCACGAACCACCACGGTTATTCAAAACACTCGAATAACTGTTATAAAAAAAGTTAAAGTCAAAATACTTCTAACCAAGCTCGTTATTGCAGGTAAAACCCCTCCCACTCTAGTCTATGAGTACTCTGCGGAGTCATTTTAACGTATCGATGGCTTGGATGGTACCCGACGCGAATCGCGTCGCATTTGAAAGCAAGCATCAAGTTTGCAATCGAATGATAGAGACCCTTAAAGAGAGCGGAACACCGAATCATAGAATAATCAATAAATAAAAAAAATCAAAATTGTTTTTCTATCATTCATGCCTGGCTCTCATTACCTGAAAACCTTATTAACCATTGATTCAATATTCTTCTCATTTGTATATGATTTTGCTTATTTGGCAATGTAATTGGTGTAAAAATAAAGCCACATGCCCCAAATATGCAGATATAGTGCAGTGTTAATTTGCTATGTTGTTTTAACTGAGACTTTTTGATTCACTTTTAAGTCTTTGTCTTCCTAACCAAGAATGTTATTGGAGGTAAAATATAAATTCAATAATACATTTTAAAATGTTAAAAAATATCTCCATTATTAAAAACAACTTCATTCCAAGACCTTTAACTCCCGATCAATTCCGTCAGTCAGAATTTTGAAATCCTTATCTAAAATTGATTTTTACTTTATGACCTACTACGGTCATAACCATCTCAAGAACTAAATATTGAACACCTTGAAGTATTTTTAGATAGTTGTTTTTCATAATATTTTTGAGAGGATTGAAACGGATTGAATAATGAAAAGTAATAATTACTACTCAAAAGTAAACTATGTGGATAAAAGCCTGATGTTATTTTAAAACAATAAAATATTGTCTGAGAATGAATCTGAATTTATAGTTTAATAAACAAAGGCAATGATTCCGCATTTCCAACATTATAAAACAATTTAAGATGGGATTTTTTAGCACGCTTTTAGTTGGACTCCAATTACTTAAAAACTGTATCAACAATGTATCCTGGGTCAATTGAACTTGGTTTTTATCTACACTCTTTAAACAAAAGAGTGAAATCAACTCCAGTAGGAGAAGTGCATTTTCGACACTGGAAAGGAGCGAATATTAACTCAGACTGAGTTAAAATCCCTCGTTTGGAATGATCCTGTCGGAGGTTTAACATACAAAGGATCCAATCCTTTTAGGGAAGTGCATTTTCAAGACTGGAGGTGTGCAAATTTACTCAGACTGGGTTAAAATCGTTCGTTTGTTTTAAGGGTGTATTTAGATTTAAGTTTCTATATTCCTAATCCAGAGACATTACATAGAATGGACTGCGCATTGGCAAACCTAAAGTGTCCTCAACATCTAACTTACACAGTCGCACAGACTGTGTCGCGTTTGGCTCGCATGTATGGCGAGTTTGCAATTTGGCGAGTTTTCCACAACGACCTGAACACTTGAGGCCGACAATCCAATGGTATGATAAAGAAGCTTGGAAAGAAACAAGGATGAAACGTAGTTTTTTTTAAGATCTTCTTGATAGATATCAGATTATTGCTTTGCTTTTGTATGTCTATTTAAGATTACTTAATTAATTGAATTGCGGGGACTATTTATTAAAAATTAATTTAAAAGAACATTAAGTAGGTTTTTGTAGAGTGTTGCTGTAATATAAGTTGGTTATTGACATGGTGAATATTTTCAGCCGTCTCTATAACTTTAGTTCTAATGGTCTGATTTTTTTAAAAAAATCAAATTGGTCTTTTTGAACTATTGCTTTTTCCTTTATTTCACCTGGAATAAACCAGCTTTCTAAAACGCATCAATATATTCCAAATTCAACAAATGTTTGACTTTTTAAATATAAATGACTCAAAAACTATGAATGTCAAAACAGGTTTCTTTTTCACCATATTGCACCAAAAATATTTTACTTCTAAGCTGTCAATGTTCAAATTTAATTGACTTGACCCAAAAGATTAATTACAATTAGAATTCTAACAAAGTTGACTTAATCATGAATATGAATCTTCAGTATAAAAGTGCTTTTAGAATAAATTCTCTCGATAGAAAGCATAGTTTATAAAGAACACAATTACTAAAAGTATGCAGAACTAAACAAATTTTACCTGTGAGGTGTGACAAATCCTTTTTTATACCACTCTTTACAATAAAGAATTGCAAGCATTTGGCATCTCGCACTAAACGTTACTGAATTAAGAGTTCAACATTCACGATTGTTAGCATGCTCAGATATTAAAAGAATGTAAGTAAATATTTATTATAATAGCCAGAAGAGAGAAATAAGACCTATGAGCAAAAAATCGTCTGCAAAAACATTATTTAAAAAAACACCCAAGCAGCTGTGATTGGTAGAAACCCACTTGACTTGGAAATACATGCAAGGTCTGGCGACAATTTGGAATATAGTTCGTAACGAAATGGTAGCGTTAAGTTGCCATATGTAGCAACCTTTCTCCTCTTGGTGGTTTGTGATGTTTAGGACATAATGCAAATTTGCAAGGGATGGCGGGTTTTGAGAAAAAAAGCGGTTTTCCGGTGTCCGTCTGTTTTTCCCCCCAAAAAAACGGTTTCCGGTTCCGAACGGCTTTATAAAAAACCGTTTTTTTTTGTCAAAACCGGGACCACCGGTTTTTCAAAAAACCGGTTTTGGTTTTCCATCCCTAAGCTGCTTTACTATGAATGCGCAGTCCATACTATTTAATGTCTCTGTCCTAACCCGGATCGTTATCGGAAGTAAAATCCCTCAAAATTTAGTCAATGAGTCTCTTTCTGAGTCACTTAAACGGATCGAGAACTCCACTGGTGTTCGGAACAACTAGGAAATTCTTACCGAACTTTCCTTGTCTCTTTTATTAAATGCACGTAACCAATCTTCGTCAATCATTCAAACAAGTATAAATGGTAAAAAAAAATCTATGATAAAAGATCCGACGAGCAACTTTCACCATTTTTTGATTCTTCTCATTTGCCAGGGGTTTATTTTGGTAATAATGTTTAGAGCTTTGCAATAAAATTAGTGTAAAAATGAAAAAATAAAACACTAATAGGTAGCTCTAGTGCGATGTTAATTATGTTTTAAATTAGAAATTGCTCATTCACTTATACTAAAAAGAGAGCCCAGGGCACCCCAGAACTATGTAATTTATTAAAAGGATGGAATGTATCAGATTATGTTCGGTTTTCATTTACTTTTAGTGTACACATACACGCTAGAGTGGACCGACGCGACGGCCGATTTACAGGTATCGGGTGTAAAAAGTAGGTAAATTATAAGTTAACTTAACTCATTTTATAAATGCTGATTTTTACGTATGCTTTAGAAAATAATGTTAAAAGGTAATAATAAATTTGCCAGACACTTTCCGTTAGCTGAAACTTTTACCAGGCGCATTAAAAGTCCCTGTCAAGTTCAGACTTTGCCCTACGCATCCGGCGATATAGCGCTACTGCGATATAGCAATTGTGGAGCTATATAGCGCTACTTATTTTCTAACTTAACAAAATATAATTAAAATCGAAATGAAAATCTTTCTTCGTTTTCATTGAATATCGACTCAGTTTTATTACTGGCACCATAAAAGTAACAAACAGTTAGAGACCCTCCAAAAAATTACAAAAACATAGAAATATTGAAATTTCATTTCAAATTAATTTTGTTTAGCTAGAAAAAAACGTAGCGCCATATCGCGCATGCATGGGACAAAGTCTGAACTTGAAAGAGACATTTAAAGCGTCTAAGAAAAGTTTCAGCCGACGAAAAGTCTGGCAAATTTATTATTAACGTTTAGCATTACTTTCTAAAGCATACGTAAAAATCAGCATTCATAAAATAAGTTAACTTATAATTTTCCTACTTTTTCTCTTGATACCTGTAAATTGGCCGTCGCCGTCGATCCACTCTAGTGGTTATGCATACGCTAAAAGTAAATAGAAACCTAATCCGATACCTTGTATCCTTTAAAATACGTTACCTTGTATCCTTCTTATCCTTGGGTCTGGGAGCCCTTGGTTCTCGGTCTATAAGTCTCCATCTTCCTAATCAAGCTCGTTATTGGAGGTAAAACCCCAATAAACCTAAATTAGAAGAAAAAAACCTTTTTTTTTTATCTCCTTTTTATCTGACTCCCTTAGATAATAACCTTATTAACAATCAATTTGGTGTAAACTTAACTTGGTTTTTATCCATTCAGTTGTAAGGCTCCATCTTCCTAACCAAGCTCGTTATTGGAGGTAACAACACCCCTCCCACTCTAGTCGGTGAGTCCCCTCCGGAATCACTTAAACGTGTCGACTTCAATGGTATCTGTCGCGAATCGCGTCATGTTCGCAAGTAAGCATTGATTGTGCAATCAGGTCACAAACGATCTCAAGAGCATGATTAATAGCGCATAGAATCATATCAGAATGAATCGGGGGGGGGGGGGGGGGGCGGGGAAGTACTTGGGATCGCTGTTGGGGCAAAAGACCTCATTGATTAATGGGATTCCCCTCTCGAATAGGGCATCATTTGGAAACTGTTAATTTTTAATAGGTTTGTGTGGGTGTTTATGTGGGTTGTAGGAAAAACAAAGTTTTAAGGATGAACGGAACATTCAGACTAGACTGCGACGTTTATAAACTGAACTCTCTCTCAAGTGTCTATTTCCTACATAATTTTTATGTTTGAGAAAATCTTGATTTTACACTTATTTTCCAACAAATCCTCCGATTAAAATTGTATTTTTCCACATATAACAAGCAAAAGCGTGATGATTATTTATTATTATTTAGATCTTAAAAACTATTTCAAATTATGTCACATTTTGAAGCACAAGTTATCTAATTTGAACAGAAAATTAAAAAAAAAATTAATCATCCTTTTTCATCAAATGTTACATGCTCTAACTTTTTTAGAAATAATCGTTTGGTATACTTAGTTTTGCAAATTGTAGTTCTTGAGTGCTTACAGCAATGATTGATGTCATTGTTGCACAAAATTTGCCTTTAGTTTGTTGGTTTGTATCTTGTTAGTTAATTGAAAAATGAGTATATAATCTTCATTTGTTACTAAAAATGTATTGTGAAATACGAATGCTTTTATAACATAATCACTTGCCGTCTAATTTTACTTTTTACTTTTGGAACAAGTACAGATATTTTGAAGATGTGTAATTTAAATTAATGTTTTAATTTTAAAAATACCAGAAATGTCGTTTAGTTATCATTTCAAACATATATGTATGTTTAACTGCAAGCGTAGGTCCTTTATCGAACTCTTTATTTAATCGCTTCTAAAGTAATGCTAACTATATTAGTTTGTGACTTGCTGAAAACAATTGAAAAATGAGTGCATAAACCTCAATTTTCACTAAAAATTTATTGCGAAATGCAAACACATTTAACATAAACGCTTGCTGTCTAATTTTAGTTTTTAGATTTGGTAAGAGTACAGATATTTTTGAAGATATGTCACTTGAATTAATGATTAATTATACAAATACCAGAAATGTCGCTTAAAATTATCATTTGAATCACAATTTTTATGTTTAACTGTCTTCTGGAGGATATTAATATCGTTTCTTGAAAACTCTACTAAAATAGAGAATTTATAATTTAAGTGATCTCACCCTGATGAGTTTGTGTTATGCAAGTCTGCATCTAGGCAGAGATTTTTTTCCAATGGAGAGTATTTAAAAAAATTGAAAATATAGCACTCTACTTTACTGAGAACAAAACAAAGTTTTCTTTGTGTGAGAATGTGAAAATTGGGTACATAAACTTGAATTTAACAATAAAATTATGCTCAAAAAAGGAACACATTTTACCGTTTTAATAGGAAGTATAAGCACCAAACGTGGAAGTTAAAATAAACTCTTCTACTCGCGATTAGTTTACATAATTGAAGTTCTTGAAATTCCCCCCTACTGAAGACATTTTACATTTTAGACCACGAACCACCATGGTCGTACAAAACACTCGAAGAACAGCAATAATAAAAAAAGTTTAATGCTCTATTTACCTAAACCCTCTCCGGAGTCACTTCTACGTACAGATGACTCGGATGGTACAAGACGCGAATCGCGTCATATTCGCAAGTCAGCATCATTGTGCAATCAAAAGATAAAGAACCTTAAAGAGAGGGGAAAAGAGAAACATAGTAAAATGAAGTCGAAACTAAAAAAAAATATAATTGTGCTATGCTAGTTACCCGCTTCTACGATAAGTAACATGCTGCTAAGGAACATGCTAAAAATCGCAACCCGTGATGTCCCGCAAAATGTTTTTTTTTTTTTTTTTGGCTATGCATTAACCGTTCTCGAGCGAGCTATCACGATCGTGAGGGTTAAAAGATAATGCTCAAGCTCTTCAAAATATCGATACCGATGCAAGTGCTTAGTACCATTCGTTATTTGTATTAAAAAAATGACTTTGATTTTAAGGATTTCTTGGCATTGATGCTGTTTAACGCAATTTTTTTCGATAAAACTCCAAATATAGTTTCATAAATTTAAATCAGTGCCATCTAACCGCCGGTCTTAAAGGGATATAAGTGAACCCGATGCAAGTTAGAACTGCCCTTCAGAAATATGCGCCTGCAAAAGCAATGAATCCGAAAATAATAACAACTCTTGCTTTAAAAAAAAGCCTTACCCCTTTTCGTCTTATGATTGATTGTTTGGACTGGTCTAAAACACACGTCAGAGATGGAAATATGAGATTGGTAGAC
This sequence comes from Hylyphantes graminicola, assembly GCA_023701765.1. Lineage (NCBI taxonomy): Eukaryota > Metazoa > Arthropoda > Arachnida > Araneae > Linyphiidae > Hylyphantes > Hylyphantes graminicola. The sequence continues at coordinate 39,425,056 of CM043122.1, read as the reverse complement.
TATACTACTTTTTTTAACAAACATACGCTTGCAGTACGAATTTAAAATAAACATACGAATTTTAGAATTTTTGGGATAACTGGTTTTCAAATTTGAAAAATAACAACTTGAGGTGCATTAAGGAGGTACAGGAGTTTCAACGGAAATAAAACAATAAACAAAAAGGAGCTTTATTAAAAATTGGAACATCTTGCACTTACTAAAAACCCTTTGAAACCGAGATATCACGATCGTGCGGGTATAAAAGATAATGTTCAAGCTTTTCAAAAATATCGATTCCGAAGCAGCTGACTTGTACCAACCGTTATTTCAATTTTAAAACCTCGGTTTTTAAAGGGTCTTGGGCATTCATGCTGTTTAAGGTATTTTTTTCGATAAAACTCTTAAAATATGGTATCATAAACATAAATCAGCGTCATCTTACAGGGTCTGAAAGGGTTAACTCATTAACTCCTGTAGAAAAAAGGCATTAAATAGTTATTGAATATTTTAAAAAAGAAAAAATTGAAATGCCAGATCATTTCAAGCAAAAGTGAATATTTAATATCAAAGCCGGAACAATACGCAATAGTGTATTAAGACAAACGTAATTGAGAAGTAGAATAACTTATTTAGCAAAAAATTGCAACTATATTAGAAAGCTCTTGCTAAATTAAAAAAACCTAACAAAATAATTTAACGAATAGTTATATGAAATGAACATCATACATACAAAACGGAATAAACGAAGCAAACCGACACTAAATGAAAAATCGGATATTTTAAAGAAAACCAAATTGTAATAGTAAAAGAGGAACTTGTAAAGCAACATACTCACTAAAGAACAGAAACTGCTATATGGCTGACTATTGAAACAGTTATCATAATTTTCTAAAAGACAGCAACCCGTTTTTAGGTCTTCTTTAACTGGTGTATCAGCTTAACGGATACCCGCTACACATGCAACCTGAAATTTTACATAAACTATATGACTCTGATTTACGACTGCATTACTGCAAAGAACATTCCAACCCCACTGGGGTTAACAACAATAGAAATGTTGAGGTAATCGGGTTAAAACGGGCGATTTGAGTACGATACGATGCAAGACAATTGGTCTTCATAATGATGTACCGCTTGGTGGACGCTGGTTGTTGCAATATCTATGGTAACATTACAAGATAAATGTAGAATTCAAGAATCTTATATTTACCCCAAAAAAAACTAATATTTGATCCAATATAAGATTTTAAGGCATTAATGCACTTTAAAACACAATAAAAATGCATATTTCACCAAAAACTTATTGTTGTAGAAAGCATTTAAAAACACAGAAAACACGTTTCTAGCGATGAAATTTGCATTTCAATGTCTGCGGAATTTGGAAACTATGTTTATACCTCTGTAAACATAGATTATATATCTGGGCAAAGTAAAAACAGTGTATAAAATGTTTTAGAATTTCCCCCTTTGAGATGGTAGAAACAGAAACAAAAAAAACTAATAAAAATTGGGCAATACTTGTCCCTGAATTCCACAAAGAGTTAAAGTATACTATCCCAGTCACAAGTTTACATTGTTATAGACTTGATGCAAAAAAATTGTAATATATCTTTTTTTACTTAAAATTATGTTAAGTGTAGAGTCGCACTAAAATAATTACATCATTTTAGTGTGATTCTGCACTTAAAATTAGTTATACTTTTGAGACACACAGAAATGCAATGTTATGTTTTTGGTAGGCTCCTGAAAAATGACTAAGCATTTATATTAGGTCATGTCAACATATTTCAGTACCGTCAAAGCGGATATCGTTGGCCACGGAGGGAGTTACCCTCCGTAAACAAAGACACCCGCTTTGGTATCTCGGTACCTTGGCTTCAAAAGATTTATTTCTTAATTTCTCTTCGTAAAATGATCTCAACTTAAATTGTTTAACATTTTTGGAAAGGTGAAAACATCGCCTTTCATTTAATGTAAAAAAAATGTTCTAATTCTGGCAGTACTACAATGCTGTTTTCATTCTTACAAACATTAAATGACAAAATCTATCTCTTCTAACTTTTGTCTTTAACACTTAAAAAAATATTGAAAATATTTAAATAAAACAATCTATTCGAGTGTTTTATTTATGGGGAAGAATATCACACCATTTTTTTTATTCTAAGTTGAATACTTTTTAAGCTGTGTTCAAATATTGGTAATTGAGAAGCTTCAGCCGATGAATGCGGGTAATTTTGGTCCAATATGTTAAGATTTCTTCGTGGAACTTTGCACTTTGAAAAATTTATGTAAAAGTGTATTATGTTTAACTGGTTTTTTTTTAAATTCATACTTTTATGATAACTATTCAATTTTTGATAACAATACGTCTTATAACTTTGTTATTTTTAGGTTTAAACGTTTTATTGTTGCTATTTAATTCGGTAGCACAGCCTTTAAGGATGTTAAAACGTATGTTTCATGTATTTCATGGGTGGCCAAAATTATCCGCCTGGCTAATAACAGTGTCTTTAATTTTTAAACTAATGCCAATTTTTTAGTCATTCATAAAATGTAAAAAAAAATGCTTGAAAATTATTCCGAAAAGAACAATACTTAAAATTCATAATGATTTTTAAGTGTTTAAGCCGTTTTTGAAGTTAAATTTTGCTTCGATTGTAATAAAAAAAATATGATTTTGGCCAAAGTTACCCGCACTGACGGTATGTTAAAACAATTAATTAATGTAATTTATTTGGCGAAAAAACCAATACTCATACCAATAGTAGTGCGTAACGGGACGCTTTTAATTGTGCAAAAATGCTTGTTGTAACACATCCTCGTTACAGTATTTTTTGCAAGGGATAATAAAAAAAGACTCGAACTAGCAAGCAATAAATTACCTTTATACGGGAAGTTACGAGGACGATTAGAAGTTTCGCTATGAAAATGACGGGAAAATGTACATGAATTTCCGGGACGCGAGAAACCGCAGACGGACGCTTAACAATTCGGACTTAATAATAAGGAACAGTTCTTTTAAATAAAATCTTGCGTTTAGGTCGTTAAGTTACTTAAAATGATATGGATACTGTAGCATAATAATTCAAAAAAGAAACCGCACTGTTATAAAGGGAGGGGGGAGGGGACGTTAAAAAAAATTGAATTTTTAACACCTCGGACTCCTGCTTTTATAATAATTTCTGGCTGAACAAAGTTTCTTAAATTGCTATTTTCATTCATATAAATTTTTTATTTCGACCAGACTCGCAAGATCGTGCGAGTATTAAAGAGAATGTTCAAGCTCTTCCAAATATCGATACTGAAGCAGCTGACTTGTACCATGCGTTATTTGTATAAAAAATGACTTTGTTTTTAAGGAGTTGCTGGCATTTTATGCTGTTTAACGCATTTTTTTCGATTAAACTCCAAATTTAGGCTCATAATTTTAAATCAGCGCCACCTGACCGCCGGTCGAAATGGGATATATGGGAAAACATGCCGGCGTAGTTTGACCGAAAGAACTAAACATATTATTTTTGGTCAAAAAGCAAGCAATACCTCATTGTAGAACCGCTAGTTAATAATTTAGAAAAGAATGCGCATCGTGCTTTAATGTCCGTTTCGATTAACCCTTTAGACTGGCCGTCAGAGGGCGCTGCTTTAAAATTATTAGACTGATTTAAAGTTTTACTAAAAAATAGCGTTCAACAGTTTCAATAGCAGCCACTCCGTAACAATTGAGTATTTTTTCTACAAATAAACAATTCGTACGATCTTGATAGCTCAGTCGGAAAGGTTTACTAGAATAAAGTGGATTGTGTTATGTGTTGCCATTGATTTTTCGACCGGTGGTCAGATGGCTCTGATTTAAAATTATGAGACTAAATTTAAAGTTTTATCGAAAAAAAATGCGTTAAACAGCATCCATGCCAGAAACTCCTTATAAAGAAAGTATTTTTTATACAAATAACGAATGGTACAAGTCAGCTTGCATCGGTATGTATATTTCTGAAGAGCTTGGTCATTTTCTTTCATACCCGCACGATCGTGCGAGCCCGGTCTGAAAGGGTTATGGCGACAGTTTGCACTATCTCCTCCTACTACTGATTAGGGTATTCGAATAAGAATGTGTTGTCTAACATACCGAGATTACAATCTCAACCCATCTATCTATCTATATACAGTCCCGATTAAGGGTTTTTTTAAAAAAAAATTGGACATCGAAACCAGCACAATGCAATATCGCAATTTATTCCTTTCTATAAATTTATAATTCATTACAAAATTCTGGTATCGTTTAAAAACATGAAATCAATAAAAGAATTGATATTTGTATTAAAAAAAATATTCTTGCTATGTTGCTGGCATTAATTTAAATTCCCACTTTTCGTCAATAAACACCTATTTTACCATTTATTGCATGAGTTTTTGTAAAAAAAAATATTTTCGGTCTTTCGGCGAAGTTTTTTTCGACCTCGGTGAAATAGTCCACAGACACCTTTTTTCTAAAGCAATAGACATTATTCCTGATTTCTATTCTTTAATAACAACATCAGCGTTAATTTTTCATGAGTCATTTGGATGTTGAGTGCATGGCAATCACTCCAAAATTAAAATATAAAAATAAAATATAATATAACTATTTTACAGGACGCCATCGGAGATCAAATTGGCATCCGTGGCATCGACACGGAGCGTCTTTTCCACACATCGGAGATTTCTATAGCACGGGCGAAACGTTCGTTTGTTCAATAGTAGCCAAGCCGGCTGGTCTAAGAACAATGGAAACCATTATTTACAATAAAACATGACACAATCTTAAATATTGATTACAGTGGCAGTCAAAATCGTTTTTACATCTGGAATAATCTGCAACTTATTTTTTTAGAAAATCTAAAAACCATTGTATATTTTATACTACATATTACGCAGTACTATATATGAATAATTTTTTTCAGAAACCTCATAAGTCCACGAACCATTGTTTTTGAGAAATTGAAAAAAAAACTGCTTTTTAACAGCAATCTTATATCGAAATTACCCCCATTAATGCCTGGCGTCCCTTTTTAGGGACCCTTTAAAAAAAAATTCGCAATTTTTAATGAATCAACTTTTCAATTAAAAAATTGCTCCGTTGTATTCAATAGTGTACATTTCAACTGACCCAAGGGCATTGATGCTGTTTAAGGCAACTTTTCCGGTAAAACTTTTAACATTTTAGTCTCATAAATTTAAATTAGCACCACCTGAAAGGGTCTTAATGGGTTAAAGAACAAAATGTAGCAACAATCTTTTGAGCGGGATGCATTATTACCACTAGCAATAATATTGAGAAGAAAAAATGAATTATTATGATTAAAGATTATAATGAAAAAACTCCCTTTAAAATTGTGAATTGTGGGGTATCTGTAAAAATTGATTCACATAGCAAATATAAGGTCTATAAAAAGTTGAATCACCCTATATAGGGGTTGTGAAAATGTCATTCAGTTTAGAGTTGAATTTGGTAACTTCGGGCCAAGACCCCCCTTTCAAGGTAGTAACTTCTAATAATATAAATTCTGTAACTCTATCTGACCGGCTATCAGATTGCGCTGATTTAAGTTTATGAGACTTAATTTTAGAGTTTTAACAAAAAAATGACTTAAACAGCATTATTGCCAACAACTCCTTAAAAACAGTCATTTTTTTTTTACAAATAACGAATGGTACAAGTCAGCTGCTTCAGTATCAATACTTTTGAAAAGCTTGAACATTATCTTCTTTACCCGCACGATCAGGATAGCTCGGTCGGAAAGGGTTATAAATACGCGCTTCCTTTATCGAGTAGTAGTAACTCGCATTGACCTATTGATAAAAAAATACTAAAAAAGAAAACCTGAATTAAGGTTTTATGTTTGGTCCAAAGTTACCATATTCGCCGTTTTTTTTTTATATATAATAATATTATATAATTTCGGGATCGGGAAGAAGAAAAATAACAGGGTGAATTTCTGACGAATAATTTAAAGAAGTCAAAATGTAAGAAGTAATCTAATTAATATTTTAGTACTTCAACCACTAGACAGAGCTAATATAAATTGTAATCTCAGTGCTTATTAGATATTCTCAAAAATTAGATTACCTTAAAATGAGAATAATGGAAGCAAAAATTTTATTTTCGAATAATTCTGCTAAAACTATAAGATGTTAGTATTTCTTAATGTTCATTTTTATTTTAATTGATCTTAAAATTTCGATTTATACATAACATTTCCCTTCATTAAAAAATTCAATAGCTTAGCTTCTTAGTGCCAAAAAAAGTTTAATACATTATACATTGATGTTTTAATTACATACTCTAAAAACAATTCTCTTTATATAGTTTTCTTACAAAACTCTCTCCACCTATCAAAAGAAGCATTATTTTTGGTAACTATAACCTGCAACAGCTATCAACGTTTGTAATCATTGCATGTCTTACAACTTGCCCAGCTGCAACAAGTCAAAATCCCTCTATTTAAACAAAATATCTTTTTTAATATCTCTAAATACTTTCTTCCGCAAGGATCGTCTTTCTGGTAAATTGATATTTAGGAAAAGCACATTTTTATCAATTAAAAAGGAAAAGCACTTTAGATAACAAAGGCACCAAAACTGGTGCATTCAAAAAAACATTTTTTTTTCATAGTTTTAGCAATCAGTTGAGAATTTTTCGAAAAAAAAACTAAAATAAGAGAAATCGTGCAACGCTTAAAAAATATAGTATAATACTTGTTATATATAAAGGTTTTTATCAATACGAATATAAATAAATTGCGCTTAAGACTTATAAGCAACTTTGATAACAAATTTTATTATAAAACTCTGATTAATTTTTACTTAGAAACTAAAATTTCTAAAATAAATAAAAAAAACTTTATATCCTAAATTATTTCAATGAAAAATCCTTACGTAAATGAGTCTTTACACATTTAAAATTTTACGATTCTCAGCACGATCGATTCATTTACCATTTTTGAAATTGCAAGCACTACAAGCTGTAAGAAAAAAAACCAAATGTTGTTTCCCGTAAAATATATTTATAGACAACTGTTCTTGGCGACAATTTAAGTGTTTCGATATATAAAGATTTCTCCCCCCCCCCCCTCCAAAAAAAACATAAATTAATATGAATTCTATTTAAACCATAATATAATACTATTTATACCATAAACTTTGGTTTCTATTTTCAAAGTTAAATCTTCACATCAGTTTAATATAAGCTTTTATTAACCCATTAAGGCCCTTTCAGGTGGCGCTAATTTATGGTTTTGAGACTAAAATGTTAAGAGTTTTACCGTAAAAGTTGCCTTAAACAGCATCAATGCCCTTGGATCAGTTGAAATGTACACTATTGAATACAACGGAGCAATTTTTTAATTGAAAAGTTGATTTATTAAAATTGAGATTTTTTTAAAAAAAGTGTCCCTAAAAAGGGACGCCAGGCATTAATGGGTTAATTGACCTTGTTTATCTCAGTTATTCACCCATCAAAATCTTCATTTCTAAATAAAAAAATTTAACTAATTTATTATTAAGTTTTTAATTCCAATTAGTATAGACTGACCAATGAGTGAACAGGCCCCAGTGAATGAACATTTGGTAAACATAATTAAAAATATAACTATTGAAAATCATTCCACTATATGGATTATCAACACTGACTTCCTCCCATGTAGTAGGAAGCTACAGTGGTGGTAATTGATTTATGAACTGACAGTTTTTCAACAGTAGGGGAGACCGGGTCTAGTTGATACACTTTTTACTTTCTGATTTTTGTAATTTTTTTCTGTCAATATTTTGAAACAAACTAAGTGTAGTTAGTAACTATAACTGTTTGGCTAACGCCTGATATTTTTATAATCTAAATATAATTGAATTTTCACTGACAAAAAAAAATGTTTTTTTAAATGTTGCAATGTGTATCAACTTAACCCGATCTGGGTCAAGTTGATACGGCATTGGGTCCAGTTGATACGCATATGAGTAAGCTGAGACGGTGCTAGGAAATATTTAAATATATCTAATAAAAAAATACAGTAATTACGAAAAGTGTTTTATTTTACAATATAAATAGGTTCTTAACTTTATATGGCACAGAGTTTTACATGATAGGGCCTACATTGATTGTAACTGATTACTCCGAGTCTGAGAAATTGGGATCTGATTGACAATTGAAACACGTGTAAAATGAATTGTCTTCAGCACATGCGATATGTGCCCACTTCTTACAGGTTATGCATTGTATCCAGTACTGGCCAGGCTTTGACGTTGAATATGTTTTGAAGCGCACCAAACCAAAAAAAAAAAAGACTCTTCGCCTTCATCAGAGTCCGATTCTTCCTTTTCAATTTTTCTTCGTTTCTCTCTTTTTTTTTATTTTTAACTTCGTTTGTCAGGTTTTCTGTTCTTCCATTCTTGGTAATATTACCCCCTAATGATTTAAACAATTTTAACTTTTATTTTCTTGCTAAAATATATCTGCTAAGCTCCTCCTCAAGTTCGTCAGTCAATATTTGTCGATGTTTAGCATAACCCATTTTTACAACCTCGTCAGTAGCCTCTGGCATTTCAAGTTTTTTTTTTCCTTTTTTGTCTTAAACCTGTAAAGAGAAATTGTGTCTATATTAAAGATTTTAGCCGCTTCCCTAATATACATTCTGCCATTTCTAATCTCTTCATAAGCTCTTCCAAAATTATCAATTATTATTTCGCTTTTTGTAGTTTCTTGGTATCTATAAATAAATGCAACATATGAAAAATCGTGTGGGTTAAGCTGATACACCGTATCAACTTGACCCCAAAGAAGCGTATCAACTTGACCCAACCGTCGCCATTACACTAAACCACAAAATACGGGAAACCAATAACAGCTAGAATAAAGTCTACTAGGTTACATTCTTACCTTTATAGCATGTAACGATGTGATGCTATTGATAACACAATCCACTAACAAGTAAACTTTCAATAACACTTCAAATACAAGGGTAAAAATTTACTTTTAAAGCTCAAAACCAGTATTTAATTCACAACTCTTAGAACAAAGCAACCTCCTCTAAGTGCTCACGAGTGTTTGCTGAGGACGGACCGGCCGTCCAGTCAAGTGAGTACCCACTTAATTGAGTCTGCGCATTTTGAGTTATTTTGACTGTATCAACTTGACCCTGTATCAACTAGACCCGGTCTCCCCTATTTCTTTATTAAATGCATTTTTATCGATTTAAATTTTATATACTATACAGGCTTTGCATTATAAATTATACACGTAAATAAAATTTTATATAAATTCGTAAACAATTTATTTTGCTGATATTTTAGTTTCAGCCTAGGGAAATTGATTTATGAACTTTTTACATTCGATCTCAATTAATAATTGCTAAAACTATTTTTTGTCGCTAATGCTTCCTTGATTTTGTTTTTCATAGACAACACAAAACTTTGGGTCAACTTTTGGTCAAGCAATTTGCAGTTTTTAATCATTAAGTCCTTCTATTCCATAACTGATGCACACTTCATTAAAACCATTCTCCATTTGAATTATTCAAACCAATTGATCTCAGACATTATTCTTGGGGTGTAAGTCATGACTATTGGCAGGATGATCTATATGAACAATACTTATTTCCTTCAACCAGTCTTCCATTTCGTTTGAAATGTGGATACTTGCATTATCATGCATAAAAATATAATCGAAAGCATAGTTATGCCATACAAAAAGGAATTGAAGAATTTTCTAGAACTAATCTGCAATAAAGTGATGTTTGTCAGCCCTTCAGAAACATAACCTTTTTTCTTCAGTCATAAGATATCGGGGCCCAAACCATCAAACTTCCACCACTAACATTTCTGCTGAAGACAGATCTTTGTTATTTCCGAAGATCCTTTCAATAACATTTTAAACCATCAAGTCCATCTAAATTGAACTTTTTTTTCATCAGCAAATGTCACTTTTTTCCCATTTCTCTCCCTCCACCCCCACCAAATCCATTTTCATGCAGTTACGACTATATTAGCCTGTTCTTATGGGGAAGAGTAAGCTTTGGACCAGCCTTCATTTTGGAACATTTCAAGTTCGACGACGATATCAATATTTGTCCTACTCTTCTGGGAGTTACAGGAAGTGATTGTTCACAAAAAATTCGCCCTTTTATGCACAAATGCTGACACAAATGGTAACTTTTTGGGATACCAGTCCAATAATCCTGCTTTTGTCCCCCGTCCCACGAAGGTTACACCTTTTTTAATGATGGTTTTGGCCGAAGTCAGAATGATTCTTCAAATATTTATGAATTATATTTATTGATCTTTTAATTAATATGCTAATTTCTCTTACAGATTTGCTACAATATTATATGAGGGTCATTTTTTACCTTTTTGGCTTCAGGAAGTCCCGCAAGCTTTCCTATTTAGTAAAATGGGAATATAACAGATATATTTCAGCAAATTTGGCCTTAATCTTATTTATAAACACTGATAGTAAGCTCCCCTGAGGTTCAAATGAAGAACTAGTTAAAATATTTGGTACCTGGGTTAAAAATAAGTTTGAGTTCATAAATCAATTTCCATCATTTGACATGCTTAAAAACTAAAATTAGATATATTTTTATTTAATATCATTTTTAGAAAAAAATTATGTGTGAAATTCCTTTAATGTGCTCTGAATATCCAACACACAAAATTTGAATTGTTAGCACTTAATACAAAGCGATATCTCGTGAAAAGAATGTTAGTTCATAAATCAATTTCCACCACTGTATCTGACATTGGTTTGGTTGTCCTGGTCATTATATCCTGGTTTTCATTCAGTGCGAACGTGACGTTCTTAAACGTTCATTCACTGGTTAGACTACCCTATTAGCTAAATTTGTCCTATATATTTTTTTTTTAATTATGTTCATCTGTCTTGCATCTATTTTATTTAGTTTATTTTAACCAAGAAGCTCATTTTCAGGTGAAAAATTTTCATGCCAATCGTTGTTCGAATTTATTATTTTATTCTGACTTTTGATTTATATATATTCTTACAGGGAAAAAAATATTTTTTTAAATATTATTCTTCGACTTTTTTTCATTATACTAAACGGAATATAAAATTAATACTCGAGAAATAGTTAGCAAAATTCTAACTTCTTTACTCAGTTCGATATTACCATTGATCAGTTAAATCCTCTTATGAAATAAAAGTAGCCAAAGCCAGCTAAGTTATTACAAATGAATGACTCCAAGCATGAATCCTGGATAAAGCTTTTATTTCTCCTTAATGAAAAACTGAAATAAACCTGTCTGTGATTGAGAAAACAAAAATTCTACCCCATAGACAACTTCCCCCTACCAATTATTCCACCCGGGGTAAACTTATGTGTTTGCTTCATGACCACCAAATCAAAATGCTATTGTTGAATGCATTTTAATTTCCTTTTCAATCTAATTGCTTTTCTATTAGAGGTGTTATTAAGGTAGGCGAGTACCCAAAAGTTCTAAACTTTTTACTATTGCTTTAATCTTTTCCAAATTTGGCATAGTTATTTCAAATATAATGAACAATGCCTTTTGGGCATTTTTTTTTTCATTGAAATATAATGGATTTATTTTAAACGGTGTTTTTTAACTGAAAAAAGAAGTTTATGCTAACACTTCTAGCATAGAAAGTTTTACATTAATTTAGCTGAAATTTTTTACAGATGCTCTTTCAATATTTATCTGTGCCATGAACCTCTAACATCTGGTGTAAATATATAGGTTTTTTTAAATGCCCAACTGTAAGTTAATCGAAAAAATCTTTTTTTTGTGGTTAATAATTTTTCTTAATAACTTCTTTTCTTGTAATTTGTATGTAGGTAACTCTAGAGGGTCATTGCATGTATCAGTTCAAAACGAAGAATTTAACACGAAATTAATGTTTATATGATTAAAATTCAATGTGGTAGACTTGTAAAATAAAAAAATATATTTAAATAAAAAAATGCCTGAATAGTATTATTCATTGTATTTGAAATCACAATGCCAAAATTTTTTAGAATTTTGAGGAATTTTGGGTATTCGCCTACCTCTTAAGCATTTAATCTAATCTGACGGAATCATCTCGGGGCTCCAGAGCTCTCGAGGAAGGATTCACCCTTTTCAAGAGGAGGTTTAGGAGAGGAGTTAATGATTTTTAGAGGGTAGTGGGGTAAATAGAACCAGCACCTTCGTTTTTTAAGGCCTCTGCACTTAAATAATGACGTGGTTAAAGTAGTTCGATGGAACTAATCACAAAATCAAAAAAGTTCGAAATCTGAAAAGCAGAGTCGGCCATTAATATGATATGAGTAAACGCAGAAACAATTATAGAACAAGAATCATCAACATCAAGTTTATAGCTATAACATAAAAGAATATTCTTTTTATAATATTAGGGGAGACCGGGGTTAGTTGGCACACTTTTCACTTCAAAATTTTTCTAATTTTTTTGGTTTGAAGATATTTGAAATTTAAAAAGTTGGTAATGTAGGTAAACATTTTGGCTACAAATCAAACATACAATTGAATAAATATATTGTTGCCACTTTGTGTGAAAAATGTTTTTCCTTGTCCTGTCAAACTATGCCAACCTACCCCGGTATCGGGGTTAGTTGGCATAGGTAGTGGGGTAAGTTGGCATAAGTGAGGCAAGCGTTTTTACTCGTCTTTATGTAAGGTGTAATTATAATGAATGTTAATCAGCTGAAAATTAAACATTCCATATGTCCTGGGCGGTAAATGAATGTTGGTTCATTACTGATTATAGCAGGTTGAAAAATCTTTGAACTATATGTGGGTTTATGGGGGTGGTTATGTGGGTAGCCCTCTCAGTTTTTCTTTTATAGGTACTCATAATCTGAACAAAAAATATTTACATTATCATAGATAGGTAAGGCAGAAAAAGTGAACTTGCAGTTTCCGTTTATTACATAATAATAACTAGATAACCGTTTGCTTGAAATCGAGCTGAAATTTGTATAGTCTTAAATTATGCCATTTTTAAAACTCCGAGTATGGCAAATCTACGTAAAAGTATCTAAAGTAAAAGTTATTATCTGTCCAGCCGTTATTGAGTTATGACTGCGAAAAGAAAACGCCTTCCGCATTTATATATGTATAGATAAAAATAATAATTTATTATTATGAAGTAGCCTATACCTAACTAAAATTAGGTCGCTATGAATGTTGGCATACTTATATCAACTTACCCTTTGTTGCGGGGTTAGTTGGCATACCCAGCCAGCTTATGTCAACTAGCCCCCGAGTCCCTCTGCCAACTAACCCCAATCAAGCAAGTAAAATAAACATGGTGACCAAAAACATTGTTTATGAACTTCAGCAGAAATGGACTATAACCTTTTAGCTAAATGCCCAAAGATACTAAAAACTTGTGAATTTTATCCCTGAATGACTGTACTACTGTACAAAACGACAAATACTGAATAATCAAAATTTTACTTTCTTATATGAAAATCACGTTTTCCATCCTTCCTCTAAAGGCAATGGCTGGATCCAACTGGCGTTCTCATGCAAGTTGAACGTTTAAATGACGATCATGTGACAGGCTCAGTAGCGCTCTCAATAAACAGTGAATTTTTTTAAAGGCACAATGCCAACTAACCCCTTATGCCAACTAACCCCGGTCTCCCCTAATCGCCAAAAAGCAAGCTCTAATTTTTAAACAAACGGAAATTTATTAAGCAGTAAAACAAATAACAAATGTAGAATAATTTCAAAACTGCCAAATATTATGATGAAGTTATTCAACAATAATAAACACCATTAATTAAAGTATTATAACATTCAATGCAAATTAAACTGTATCTTAAAAGTACTTACAGCAATGGTCAAAGTCATTGTTGCACAAAACTTGCCTTTAGTTTGTGTCTTTTTACAAAATTGAAAAAAATGAGTACAGAATACTGAATTTTCATTAAAAATTTATTGCCAAATACGAAAATTTTAACTTAAACGCTTGCCGTCTAATTTTAGATTTCACATTTGGCAAAAGTACAGATATTTTTGAAGATGTGTAATTTGATTTAATGTTTTAATTATGCAAATACCAGAAATGTCACTTAAAATTATCATTTGAATAAGTTCTTATGCTTAACGTTCATTTCTTTTCCTGTGGCCAATTCTGTTCTTGAAAGCTTTAGTACAATAGAGCTAACAAAAATCAAAATGTTAAACTGATGAGATTGTGTAAGGTAAATCTGTCTGTGAACAAAAATTATTTTTCCCCAGTTGAGTAATTTAAAAAAAATGAAAATATTACACTCTACGGTACAGAGGACCAAATATAAATTATTATGTGTGTGAGAATATGAAAATGTCTTGCATTTCAACAAAAATTTATACTCAAAATACGTATATGGGAGAGTGGAGGTTAATGGGACACTGTGCTAATTGGACATAGGGCCAAAAAGCGATTAAACAAATGTTTTTTACAAATATTTCTACACTACAACATTGTAACAGTTAGACTTCACATTTATTTCCAAAGATTAGCCATTAAAAGCATTTGGTGAAGTGGAGAGAAGAATTGTTGCTTTGGAGAATAAAAAGTAAGTTAGGAGTGTATATTTTTTTAAACTTTTAAAGTATTAAATAAAAAATGTCAGGTACTAAGCTAAAGTTTCAGGTATATACCATAGAAGTGGGGTGTAATATTATGTAAGTAAACCTAGCTTTGTATGCCTCTCTTGAAGAATCTATATAAATCTCGAATATCTTATTCAGTCAAGTTGTCAGTCAATATCACTTTGTATGATTTAGTTCAGTCAGTCACTTTTTAAAACTTTAATTTTTAACTTTGCGAACTTTTTTCGTTGTATAATAGGTGAAAGTTCAAGTAGCACTATTGATGCTATATTTTTCCATTTGTAATTTCAATAATTATATCAGACCAGAGCTTGATGAAGATTAATTGATTATTAGTTATCTGTTGTTGGTAAAATTTGCTACAAAGCAAAAAATAATTTACTGCTCTGGATTGATTTCTGAAATAGAAAGCGATGAACTATGTAAGTTAAAGATAAAGACAGTCTTTTTAAATTCATGTAACCTTGAAAAAGAGGACAAGTTTGAGATACATTTTAGAAGATTTAGTTACAAAATAATCTTATTTTCTAGTGATTCAACAAAAATTATGGGAACAAATTCGATTTTGACTTTTAACTTTGATATTTCACCTTTCAATTTGAATTAATTGTTTTAAAAAAATAAAATTTCATCATGTAAAGGGTGTTTGCTTTAAAATTTTATTTTCAGGTAATTTTCTGAATCCTTTTGCATTTTTTGAAAATTTAATTGAGGAATTAGTTACTATGTCCCATTAGCCCTGCACCCTGTCCCATAAGACCTCACATATGAGGATTAATGGTACATTTACATGTTTGTTTAAAGTGATCAGCAATTAAAATATGGTAATACTTTGACATCCGTCGACTGACTTTTTAAGCAAACGAATGTTCAGTTATGATATTGTAAAAAAGTAAATTAAAATTCTTGTATTTTTGCTGAGATACAGAAGTTTTTAAAAAAAGTTCCCCTTTGCTCCCACTCTCCCCACATTTAACCCTTTATACAGCAAGGATAAGCACAAAACCAAAAGTTAAAATAAACTCGTCTACTATTGATTAGTTGTAGTAATTCTAGATCCAGGCATTCCTTCCTACTGAAGACGTTAACATTTTAGACCACGAACCACCACGGTCATACAAAACACTCGAATAACAACGATAATAAAAAAGTCTAAGTCTCCATCTTTCTAACCAAACTCGTTATTGCAGGTAAAAATCCTCCCACTTTAGCCTATGAGTCCTCTCCGGTCACTTAAACGTATCGATGACTCGTATGGTACGGCGTCGCAAGCAAGCATCAAGTGTGCAATCAAATGATGAAGAACCTTAAAGAGAGTGGAACACTGAATCATAGCAGAACGAAGTCGAAACTAAGAAACATATTGGACAAAACTGTATTTTAAAAGTAAAAATAGCAAAGAAGTTTACATCCGATATACCAGACGCCAGGTCTGGAGTGGTTAAAACTATTTCTAAGAATATATCGTCACACTCTAGTCCAATATTTTTGACGAATTCTATCAAAATATATAACAGTCAAAATATGAAACAATTTAAGCTCGTAAAAAACATAACATCAATGTAAAGCATTACTGAATGCTAAAAGGGGAACATTTAATATCCTTCAGATATAATTCTGCAGTCTAGGTCTAGTCTGTTCAATAAGTTATTGTTTTAAGCCACACTTACAATGTTCCCAAAAATCCCTTTTGTGAGGGCAATTTTATACCTTAAAATTGTTCTGAAACGTATGCATTGCATAATTGAACTTTCTGCCACTTGCTTAAATAACAGCTATTTGTGAACATTTCGTGCATAAGCAAAATGTATAAAACTTTAATTGAACACAAAACAATTACAAAATGATGAAAAGCTTGAATCTGCAGGGAACAATAACCAAACAGATCTGTGTCAATAAAGACATTAATTTATTCATATACATTAATGGATTTCAAATCAACAAACTGAGTATATTCACTAATGGATGGATTGATACGTATATTCAATCGAAAAGTCGTAACAACTACGAACTCAAAATTAAACTATGTTGATGAAAGCCAGATGAGACTTAAAAAAAAATGTTTTCTAAAAAAGAAACTGAATTTATAGTTAAAGAAACTAGGGCAATGTTTTCACCTTTCCAACATTGTAAAAAAATTAAGATGGGGTCATTTTATGAAGAGAAATTTGGAAACAAATCTTTTTCCGACGTTATGGCAAAAGTTACCTTCCATGGCCAAAGTTATCCGCTTCTAAGGTAGGTAACATGATTCTAATGAACAAACTAAAAATCGCTACCCGTACTGTTACAAAAAATGTTTTTTTCTGCTTTTTTTTGCGTCCATCTTGAAAAAACTATGCCTTAACCCTTGACGACCGTGCTATCGTGATCTTACGGGTATAAAAAAGAATTCTCAAACTCTTCAAAAATATCAATACCGTAACAGCTGTCTCGTACCATTCATTATTTGTATAAAAAAAATACTTTGTTTCTAAGGAGTTGCTTGCATTGATGTCTTTTAACGCATTTTTTTCAATAAAACTATAAATATAGACTCATAATTTTAAATAATAGCCTTCTGACCACAGGTCTTAAAGGGATAATAGTAAATCCGATGCAAATTCGAACTTTATTGTAATTGAGAAAAAAATTCTAAACCTTAAAGAAATATGCGCCTGCAAAAGCGATGAAACAGAAAAAAGTAAAAGCTCTGGCTTAAAACAAAATCATCCTTGCCCCTTTTGTTTTACGATTGATCGTTTGGACTCGTGAAAACCGGATATTTTTAAGAAAACCAAATTGTAATATCAAAAGATTAGCTCGTAAGGCAACATACTCAATAAAGAAAAGAAACTGCTACATGGGGGAGGGGGGAGGGTGCTGACTTTTGAAACAATTATCAAAATTTTCTAAAAGACAACAACCAGTTTTTAGGTTTTCTTTTTACTGGTATCGGTTAAACAGATACCCGCTACACATGAAACCTGAAATTACCTAAAACTAGATGACACTTATTTGCGACTGCATTACTACAGAACCTTCCATTTTCACTGGGATCAACACTTTAAGACCGGTGGTCAGATGGCGCTGATTTAAAATTATGAGGCTAAATTCGGAGTTTCTTTCGGTAAAAAAATGCTTTAAACAGCATCAATGCCAGCATCTCCTTAAAAACAAAGTCATTTTTATACAAAAAAAAACACAAATGGTACATACCGAATGGTTAATGTGTACAGAAAGACTTCTACTTTAATAAAAAAAAAGTGGTTTACGTAACTTGTTGCCATATGGAAACAGTATGCACTAGAGGGTTGACAACAATAGAAATTTTTAGATCCTCGGAATAGAACCTATGATTTGAGTGCGGCACGACGCAAGATAATTAGTCTTCACCTTGAAATACCGCTAGGTGGACACTGGTTGTTGCAATATATTTGGTGATGTTAAATGATTGATGTAGAATTAAAGGTTCTTGGTACAGTATGTCTCAAAAGTTTATAGACAACTTTTTTTATGTTTAAAAGATAAATAAGTGAGTGTGAATGACGAAATATTTTATGCGAATATCTAAGAGCGTATTTCAAATAATAAAACGCTCAAACAACTGTGAGAGATTATAAATTTATTTTTAAAAAATAAAAACGAAAATATGCTGTCCCAAAAGCTTATGGATAAAAGGTGTTAAGAGTTATTTTTATTTATAAAAATATAAATTTGCATATTCTTTTATTTGTACACGTGACGCAATAGCTTTTTTTTAAAGGGATGATTGTTCATTTTTTGATTGAATGGAAAGATGAGCCTACGTGCAATTTGCGAAAAATGAAATTTTACAAATTAATCGTTTAAAAACTCGTGGTATGAAAGTTGTAGATATTTCTAGAAGAATTAAGCGAAGCAAAACTAAAATTTCTCAAATCCTAGCGAAAAGTGAAAATTTCGAACCAAAATCTCTCCCTGGAAGACCAAAAAAGGCAACAAAGAGGCAAGACAGAGAAATTGCGAGACTAGGGTTTCGACCGAAAATTTGTCTGTAAGACCTACAGCCAAAGAAATTACAGTTCAGTATCAAAATCTACAGTCCTTCGAATTCTAAAAGCTAGTAATTTTTTAAAATATCATCAAATGCGACGCACGCCAAAGCTTACACAACATAATAAGGACGTTCGAGTTAAGTGGGCAAGAAATTACATACATTACAAAGGCGACTAATTGTGGTTTTAAGTGACGAAAAAAGTTTAATTTAGATGTCCCCGATGGATGGAAGTACTATTGGCTCAATCTTCGGAAGGAACCAAGGTCCCATTTAATCAGGCAACTAGAAGGGGGTTCAGAAATGGTAGGGAGCCTTCTCCTTTAACGGAACAACTGATATTGCTTTTTTGATCGGTCGACAATATTCCGTTGATTATCAAGGAAATATTGAATCAAAATGGTTTAGAATTTCCCCCTTAGATATGTTAGGAAAAAAAAACTAAAAACTAAAAAATTGGGTCATATTTGTCCCAGAATTCCACAAAGGGTTAAAATATACGATCCCAGGCACGAGTTTACATCGCTATTGCCTTGATGCAAGAAATAGGTAATTTCTCTTTTTTTTAAAATTGTATCTCTTTTTGAGGGAAATTTTTGGGAAGAAAATCCCTTTTACTCCCACCAGTAATAGAGTGTTAATGAACGCTTTTAATTGTGCAAAATTGCTTGTTTTAACACATCCGCGTTACAGTATTTTTTGCACGGGATAATTCAAAAAAGACTAGATTTAGCAAGCAATAAATTACCTTTATTGGGAAATTTAAATGGACACATGTAAATGCCCTGAACGCGGGAAACCGCAGACGGACGTCTAACAATTCGGACATTAGAATAAGAATAGTTACTTGAATAAAATCTTGCGTTTAACCCTTTCCGACCGGGATCGTGCGGGAATTAAAGAGAATGTTTAAGGGGCCACAGGAGTCTTAAAAATGTGCAAAGAAGGTACTACAAAGCATAATTTGATCTTTCATGTAATTTTTTAACTGCTCAATATATAAGTATAATTTTTTATATGTAATTCTGCAAGATTTATTTATTATAAAGCAAATTTTAATATTTATGAGTCTTTAGCCAAAACTAAAATAAATGATATTAAACATAAAGCTATTTGAACACATTGGGATTGGGCTTGCGCTGCAAATTTTGAGGTCAAAATTGAAAAAATGACCAAGAAAATGACTTTATATTGTACAAATATGTACAAACAAAGACTTATACCTAAATTCTCAGCTCAATTTTAATAAGAAATTATTTTAAGAACTTTTTTCTAAAAAAATTGATAAAAATTTTAAAATTGTGATTTTTAATTTTTTTAAAAAATAATTTCTAATTTTTGCACATTTTTAAGACTCCTATGACCCCTTAAGCTCTTCAAAAATATCGATACCGAAGCAGCTGACTGTTGTACAATTTGTTATTTGTATAAAAAATGACTTTGTTTTTAAGGAGTTGCTTGCATTGATGCTGTTTAACGCATTGTTTTCGATAAAACTCCAAATTAAGACTCATAATTTCAAATCAGCGCCACCTGACCGCCGCCGGTCGAAAGGGGTGAAGGCGTTAAGTTACATAAAATGATATGGTTACTGTAGCAGAACTATTCAAAAAAGAAGTCGCACTGTTAAAGAGTGTGGGGGGGGGGGGAAAGTCGTTAAAAAATGTGTGTTTTTAACTCCTCAAACTGTTTCTTTTGTAATATTTTCGGTCTGAACAAAGTTTATTTTTAATTGCTACTTTCTTTCAAAAATATAGGAAAGAATATGCTGGCAGAGTTTAATCAAACCAACTAAAAATCTTATTTTTGATCAAAAATCAAGCAATATCTTACGTATTAAAGTACAGTAAGTTTTATAATTAAGAAAAGAATGCGTATCGTGTTTTAATGTTTTTTTCGATTAAGTAAAAATAGAACACGCTGTTTTCTCCCACCACTAATTAGGGTATTTTAATAAAGATGTGTTTTGTTCGATTATGAGATCAGATTCTATTAAAAAACAACCCCGATTAAGGGTTTTTTTTTCAAAGATGAACCATTGGACGTAAGTTAGAATTATTTTTAGGAATTGCTATTTGTATTAAAAAAATTCTTACTATATTGCTGGTAATAATTAAAATTCCCACTTTTCGTCAATAAATTATAAAACCTATTTTACCATGTATTCAATGTATTTTTGTATATAAAAAGCTTTAATCAATTTTCTCCACTCTATTAATCAGTGTGTACAGCAAAAATTTAGTACAGCTTTGTTAACAATATCATCGATGATTTTTTATTAGACACTAGGGGGCTCCGCCCCCTGCTCGCTATCGCTCGCCAACCCCCGGAATTGCTGCGCAATTCCATTGACCGCTTCGCGGCCGGTAGGGAACTTCGCCCTTGCTCGCTTCCGCTCGCCAACCCCCTAGAATTGCTATGTAATTCCTCTTTGTTTGATCCGCAAACAAACATTCAAGACTAATAAATGGGTACTGCCAATGCAGAAATGCTCATCTATGCAATCTGTATTAATAAAACATGCTTCCTGCTCATTAAACATAAATTACTCATCACCAGTGAAAAACAATTTGATTGGTCGATGCGATGACGTCAAACTCTTAAGCTTATTTAGTTACCAACTTTGGCTCAGTGCGTTTAATCTTCACAAAAAACATTTAAAGAACGGAATTAGTGATTCATTCACTGTTTACTAATTTAATTTTTTTTTTTAATTTCATACTGCAGAAATTAATTAGGACAATCGGGAAGATATTTTAGTTAAAAGGTCCCAACCAGCGGGGAGAGTTCACAAGACGAAAAAGGGAAGATGCAACGGCTTCGGCTGTTTTTACCATAGAGTTAGGAAGTAGGAGCAGAGGGGTCGATCCAGAGGCATTAAATAGAAAGTACTGCGCATTGGCAAACATAAAGTGCTCATCATCTAACTTACACAGTCACATGACTGTGTCGCGTTTGGCTCGCATGTATGGCGAGTTTACCATTTGGCGAATTTTTCCACGTCGACCTGAACACATGAGGACGACAATCTAATGGTATGATAACGAAGCTTGGAAAGGAACAAAAATGAATCGTTAGTTTTTTAAAGATCTTCTTAATAGATATCAATAAGGCTATTCCTTTGCTTTTGTACGTCTATTGAAAATTACTTGAACAATTGAATTACGTGGACTCTGTATTAAAAATTAATTTAAATAAAGAACATTAAGTAGGTTTTTGTGGAGTGTTGCTGTAATATAAGTTCATGATTGACATGGTGAATATTTTCACCCGTCATAACTTTTGTTCTAATGGTCCGATATAAAAAAAAATCAAATAGGTCTTTTTGAAATATTGCTTTTTCCTTTATTTCACCTGGAATATACCCAGTTTTCTGAAACGCATCAATATATTCCAAATTCAACAAATGTTCGACTTTTTAACCCTTTCAGTCCCAAAAATTTACTACACTACAGAAACATCAGATATTCACAAAATAAGCTTATTTTAGGTCAAAAATAAGAGTTCCATAAGAAAAAAATTTCACTTTGATTTTTTATATGGTTTTTGAAATAATGCCTATATTTCGTAACTGTGGAAAACAATAAAATAAAAAAATATATATATTACCTAAAAACACTTCGAGTTATATATTTTAAGGTATCTGACCATATTATTAAAAAAATAGTAATTATTTTAACGGAAATAGTTTAAATTGTGTTTTAAATATGTGGAACTGAAGTGATCTTTCAAAAATCAGGTGAAACGCTTGTTAGCTAATTTCTAAATAAAAAAAATAGTTCTGACTTCTATTGAGAATAATGTAAAATATCGTCTAATGGAACAAAGTGTGAAGAATCGAATGATGTGTGTTAGGATGTCATAACGGGACATAAACATTTTGAAAAGAAATATTGAAAGTGATGATTCCAAATGGCATCACTGGGACAGAAAGGGTTAAATATTTAACTCAAAAAATACGATTGCAAAAACAGGGTTTTTTTTACCGAATTGTACCAAAAATATTCTACTTCTAAGCTGTCAATTTTCAGACCATTAATTTAATTGACTTGGCCTTAAAGATTAATTATAATTGGAATTCTAACAGCGTTGACTTAATCATGAATATGATTCTTCAGTATGAAAGAGCTTTTAGAATAAATTCCCTCGATAGAATATATAGTTTATAAAGAACACAATTACTAAAAGTAGGCAGAACTAAATAAATTTGAACTGTGAAGTGTGACAAATCCTTTTTTTATACATATCTTTACAATTAGGAATTTCACAAGCATTTGGCATATTACACAAAACGTTACTGAATTAAGAGTACAACATTCACGATTGTTTACATGCTCACAGATTAAAAGAATGTAATTAAATATTTATTTTTTAAAGAAAGAAGAAAAAATAAGAAATATGAGCAAAAAATCGTCTGCAAAAACATTTAAAAAAAAGCGAAACCCACGTGACTTGGAAATAGATGCAAGTCACTACTACGGCTGGCCAGCTGATATTCAGGTCTGGCGACAATTTGGAATAATTCGTAACGAAACGGTAGCGTTAAGTTGCCATATGTAGCAACCTTTCGCCTTTTGGCTATTTGTTATGTTTAGGACATAATGCTAATTTGCAAGGGGTGGCGGTTTTTGAGAAAAAACCGGTGTTCCGGTTCCGTCGGTTTTCTTCAATAAAGAACCGGTTTCCAGTTCAGACCGGCCTCATAAAAAGCGTTTTTTTCTGTCAAAGCCAGGGCCAAGGCACCGGTTCTTTAAAAAAAAAAATGGTTTCAGTTTCCCACCCCTAAGCTGCTTTACTATTGAGGCGCAGACCATTCAATTTAATGTCTTTGGGTCTATCAATTCAAATTTATTGAAGCAGGGTTGTCAGGTTTTTCTAGCTATTGCTCATAAAAAACGGCACTGAGGTAGCCCAAGATGCACCGCTCTAGCCTACTTCTTTTCTGCGTAACTACACACATACATATAGACCGCACTATTCCCTTTCCTAACTCTATGGTTTTTACGATCCGTGGCCGGAAACTCAAGACCGATGCCAACAGTTGAAACATAAGATAGTTTCCGTGGGACTGTTCCAGCGCATCACGTAGCTCTAGCGCTAAGAAACTTTCTCTACCAAAGCCACGGAACGCAAGCTGAAGCAGCCCTGGCACAAAACCAGCACACCACCACACTTACTTTTAGCGTTTCTGACGTTTCTGATTGGCTGAAGCCGCGTAAGTCACGTGGCTTTCAAGCGTACGACAATTACAATTTTATATTATATAGAGATTCGGATGTTGAGTGTTGATATCATACATGGCAATCACTCCAAAATTGAAATGTAATAATAAAATCTAGTATAACTATTTTACAAGAAACTATTATATTTAACCCATTAAGACCCTTTCAGGTGGCGCTAATTTAAGGTTATGAGACTAAAATGTTAAGAGTTTTACCGGAAAAGTTGCCTAAAACAGCATCAATGCCCTTGGGTCAGTTGAAATGTACACTGTTGAATACAACGGAACAATTTTTTAATTGAAAAGTTGATTCATTAAAAATTGCGAAATTTTTTTAAAAGTGTCCCTAAAAAGGGACGACAGGCATTAATGGGTTAATAAAATATTACACAAACCTAAAATATAGATCACAGTGGCAACCAAAAGTGTTTATATACCTGGAATGTTTTGGAACTTAGTTTTTAAAATCCAAAAGCATTTGTATATTTTATACTTTATTCCTCTTTGCCCAAAAAAGTACATATTTCGAAGTACAAAAATATGAATCAATATTGTTTTTCAGAAACCCCGTAAGTTCACTAACCATAGTTTTAGAGAAATTGAATAAAAAATGTTTTAACAGCAATCTTACATCGAAATTACCCAACAAAAATTTAACAACAATATTTTGAGAGGTATGCATTGTTAGTGCAAAAATAATATTGAAAAAAAAGCATTATTATGATTAAATATTATAATGAAAAACTCCCTTTTAAATTGTGACTTGTGGGGTACCTGTAAAAATTGATTCACCATAGCAAGCATAATCTCTATAAAAAGTTAAATCACCCTTATAGGGGTTGCGAAAATGTCATTAAGTTTGCCTTTGAATTTGGTAACTTTGGGCAAGGACCCCCTTCCCCCCCCCCCAATTTCAAGGTAGTTCCTTCTAATAATATACATTTTTTTTTAAATGCGCTTCCTTTATCTAGTAGCAGCAACTCGTCTTCACCTATTGATAAAAATATTAAAAACGGAAAGTCAGAATTAGGTTTTTATGTTTGGGCCAAAGTTTCCACATTCGACGTTATTTTTAGATGTAATAATATCACATAAGAGTGTCAAATCGGGAAGAAAAATCACTGGGTTCTTTAACCTCCACGCAAAGCTAATATTAATTGTAATCTGATTGCTTAGTAGGTATTCTCAAAAATTAGAATACCTTGAAATAAGAATAATTGAAGCAAAAACTTTTTTTGCGAACAATACAGCTAAAACAATAGGTTGTTAGTATGTCTTAATATTCATTTTTTATTTTAATTAATCTTAAAACCTCGATTTACATAGAACATTTCTCTCCATGTAAAACATTAAATGGCTTTGCTCCTTAATGAAAAAATAAGTTTAATACATTATCGTTGATTTAAATACAAGCTCTAAAAACAACGTTCTTTAAATATTCTCCTTACAAAAATCTCTCCACCTATCAAAACAAGCATTATGTTTAGTAACTATAAACTGCAACAGCTATCACGTTTATAATCATTACATATAATCATATCGTTTATAATCATAACTTTTATAATTATTGCCTTACAACTAGTCCAGCTGCAACAAGTCAAAATCCCTCTATTAAACAAAATATCTTTTTTTTAATATCTATAAATACTTTTTTTCCGCAGAAACCGTCTTTCTGGTAAATTAATATTTAAGAAAAGCACATTTTTATCCCTTAAAAACGCACTTTAGATAACAAAGACACCAGAATTGATGCAGGCAAAAAAGAAGCATTTTTTTGCATAGTTTTAGCACTCAGTTGAGAATTTGTCAAAAAACTAAAATAAGATTAATCATGCAATGCTTGAAAAATATAGTATAATACTTGTTATATATAACGGGGTTATATCAATATAACTATAAATAAATTGCCTTTAAGACTTATAAGCAACTTTAATATAAAATTTTATTTTAAGATTCTTACTAAATTTTACTTTGAAACTAAAATTTCTAAAATAAGTATAATTTTAATATCCTTAACTATTTCAATGGAAAATCTTTTAGTAAATGAGTGTTTACACATTTAAATTTTTACGATTTTCTGCATAATCGATTTATCTACCATTTTTGATATTGCATGTACTACAGCTATAAGAAAACAAAATGTTTTTTCCCGAAAAATATATTCATAGAAACCTGTTTTTGGTGACAATTTAAGTGTTTTGATATATAAAGATTTCGCAAAAAAAAACGATAAATTTATATGAACTATGCAGTCCCCATAATCTTCGGTTTCTATTTTCAACGTTAAATCTTCACATCAGTTTAATATAAGCTTTTATTAATTGACCTTGTTTCTCTCAGTTATTCACCCATTAAAATCTTCATTTCTAAATAAAATGAGTTAACTTTAAGTTTTTAATTTCGATTTTTAGCTAAATTTGTCCTATATAAAATGTTTAGAATTATGTTCATCTGTATTGCATCTATTTGTTTTAGTTTATTTTAATCAAGAAGCTCATTTTCAGGTTTTCTTGACAATCGTTGTTAGAGTTGAGTATTTTATTGTGACTTTTGAATATATGCAGTCTTACAGGAACAATAAAATTCTGAATATATTTTTAAACATTATACTCTAACTATTTTTCATCATACTAAACGAAATACAAAATCAAAACTCGAAAAATAGTTAGCAAAATACTGATTTCTCTACCCAGTTCGATAAAACCATCGATAAGTTAAATCTTTTTCCCATTATACAGATAAAAGTATCCAAGGCCCGCTGAGTTATTGCAATTGAATGACTGTAAGCATGAAACCCGGATAAAACCTTTATTTCTCCTTAATGAGAAATCTGAATAAACTGTCTGTGATGAGAAAATAAAAATTCTACAACATGGACAACTTCCCCCTACAAATTAAACCACACGGGGTAAACTATTTGCAACTAATCTGGCCTTATAAGCTCACTGTGACGTAACACTATCCGCCCCGTTCGGATTGTCAACTGTTCCGAAAAAGAATGAACGAAACCTGTTCGAAACCTGAAAAGCATAGTCGGACATTTATATATTATGAGTACACGCAGAATCAAATATAGAACATGAATCATCAACAAATTATATATGGCTATTAACTAGTTACTATGACTATAACAAATTATATAATACAAAAGTATATTCTTTTTTTTTTATAATATTAATCTCAAAAAAACATGTTCCGATTTTTTAACCAATGGAAGTTTAAAACGTGGTAAAACAAATAAAAACTGTTGAAGAATTTCAAAACTGCCAAATATTCAAAATTATATTAAAAAATACGATAATGAATGTATTCAACAATAATATACAACATTAATTAAAGAAAAATAACATTCAATGTAATTTAAACTGCATCTTAAACAAAACGTTACAAAAGAAATACTTTAAGAGAGATGTTTAGTTATTAGTTAAACAAAAAAAATTATTACATTAGAGTTTAAAACCCATTAATGACTGGCGTCCCTTTTTAGGGACACTTTTTAAAAAAATTCGCAATTTTTAATGAATCAACTTTTCAATTAAAAAATTGCTCCGTTGTATTCAATAGCGTACATTTCAACTGATCAAAGGGCATTGATGCTGTTTAATGCAACTTTTCCGGTAAAACTCTTAACATTTTAGTCTCATAACCTTAAATTAGCGCCACCTGAAAGGGTCTTAATGGGTTAAATCGCTAACTCAGTGAAAGTATTGATTTGCCATGTAAACAATTTTTCACCGGGTATGAAAATCTTCATAACAGCAAAATAATATATTTAAAAAAAAAGCATCTTTTTTTAAATAATTAATAGATAAAGTTTATAAATATTGACACCCACTTAGGTGTGTTTTGATGCAAAAATAACTTTGAAATTCATATTTAAATAACCATATAATATTTTCACTTTATTATTTTTATTCTACTGTTATGCCGACTCTCATAGAAGTGTAAAAAAATGCTTATATGGTAAAGCAATACTTTCGCAGTAGTTGTGAATTTAACCCATTAATGCCTGGCGTCCCTTTTTAGGGACACTTCTAAAAAAAATTCGCAATTTTTAATGAATCAACATTTCAATTAAAAAATTGCTCCGTTGTATTCAATAGTGTACATTTCAACTGACCCAAGGGCATTAACGCTGTTTAAGGCAACCTTTCCGGTAAAACTCTTAACATTTTAGTCTTATAACCTTAAATTAGCGCCACCTGAAAGGGTCTTAATGGGTTAAAACTAATGAATTAGTTATATAGGGATTTACCATTCATCTTCATAGAAATGAAACTAAGCCTTCTAGTTTTTATAATAAAAGAGATATTTTGGAAAATTAACAATTTAAGCATTTAGTTTATTACCTATAGACAAACTCCTAGTTAAAAAAAATATGTTATCTGGAATTTTGTTTAAATCAGTCATTAAAACTACTAACATACATAAGTTTACCAAAATTTTACATAAAATAAGTTTTGCTTTAAAATGCGAGTAAATATATCTTAACACTTTACCTACGGGCGTCGACTGACCCGTAGACTAAAAATCTTCTAGACCAGCAACTTAATCTAATGCCTAGCTCTTCTAACGTGTCGAAAGCAACTAAAACACTATTAAAGGTTGATTTGTTGATTGGCATAATTGTACTTTCAATTGTAGGGCTACTGTTTCTTCATAATGTTCTCTGTTAAAAAAAAGTTACCCACTAGCGATTATTTCAACCGATAGTCATCCTTTTACATCGGACCTTTTTGACTATGTGAACAAATAACATTTTGAGTTAATTGCATGACACAAAATTTGCATAAGGGTCCGTCTTAATATTAAAAATGTTACGAACTTTAAAGTTTTCAATAGTAACACCCAATTTTAATTACTTAGAAATGTGAAAAACCCTCGAAAACCCCTAAATCTAAGTTTTTGTTACATTTGGATGAATATTTGACGAGTTATTCAATCGAATCACTTGTGGATCTTTGGGGGACCATGTCTAAAATGACAAGCGTAGTCAGTCTGTAGGTTTATTAATGGAGAAAAAGAAGCACAAGGTCAAATATCTTGAGAATGGGCCTACGAGGGATATAAAAGTCAATGACTAGCTGTATATATTCAAAAATAAGTTGTAGTCAAAAATAGATCCCTATCGTCACTTGATAAGGGTTCTAAATTACGAGATGTCATTGGCTCTGTTAAATCTCCTAAAGGTGACTGCAAATAGACAGCCAGAAACCATTACATTAGTTCCCTTAGACACAAAGGGGGCGCGCTAGTTTCTATGTCAATTTCAATGTAGAAATTCTCCAATGAGAGCTTGAAACTTAGAGTGTTCTTAGTCTACGGGTCAGTCGACGCCCGTAGGTAAAGTGTTAAGAAACTACAAAAACACTTACTTAACAGTTACTCAACATTATCATAAAAAACATTTCGTGTAATTAAAAACAGCGTTAAAAATTATTTTACGATAAATATTTTTTTTATTTTTTATTCTAATGCATAATGTCGATAAACTTGTGAATACTCATATAATTATTTAATGACTCGAAAAAGAAAATGGATACACTTTTTTTGGAAAGGTGACGTACATAAAATATTTCGAGCATACTACAGTTTTTTAAACTAAGTTCAAGACTCGTTGACTAAACAATTATCCTACTAGAATTAAACATAATAAATTTCACAAAAAAATAATACTTAATTAATAAAATAAAATTAAGCATGTGATATGCATTTTTTCAGCAGAAAAGGTAATTTTTAACTTTTATGTTAGCCATGATAAATATTAAAAAAATGTCAGCTATTATTGTTTTCTATGTGTACATGTCATATATTTGAAGCTAAAAAGTCTTTTGATACTTGGATGCTTAGAAAGAAAGTTGTTAAAGGGATTACGGACAAACCAATGGATGGACAGAAAGACAGAGTTAAATTCATATAGGCGGATAGTATAAATACTAGTTCTGTGATATGAGAACCTTGAAACATTTTTTTTTTAAAATCCTCCTGTTAGAAAAGTATTCAAAAAATCAACGGGTAAAATAATTGAAAGGACAGTTAGAAGTATAAAATAGCAAAACAAATATTCGTATCTGAAGTCATAACTTTCAAGCAATAAAAGTATATATATTTAAAATTTAATAGTAGGAACGGAATTTGAAAGAAGGGTACAGGACAGACGGATGTTTATCTCCACTTTGCCAATAACCAACTTTTCGTTTTTCAAATATTTTTAAGTGAACAAATATGTTTAAAAGTATAGGTGAGAAATCAATTATTAAGGACACACAGTACGGTATCTCCAAAAAAGTTTTCCATTGCTGGATTGGTTTGGTCTAAAATAATTATACTAATAAGATAAAAACTTATATTTTTATTTAGCTTATATTATCATTCTGCAACTCATGGCTTTTAACAAGATACTTGTCGTTTACAAGTTTTAACAAAAGCACGCTCAATACACAAATCTGCTGTTCGTTAACGAAGCGTTGTATTATCTCTCATTTGTGAAAATCTTAGTTACTTTTCTCTTTACGCGGGACCATAAATGTGCTTTCATTAGACATCCCACGCTGTTCAAAGCATTTAAAATTAAACATTCTCCATTAACATATTTGATATCATTCCTAAACATTCAGCTCAACATTCCAGTTAAGCGTCATATATCACTGCATTTTGATTAAACGCCATTCTATGCCGCGTGCTTAAGATAGCACTGCAGTTAAGCACAGCGTACCATAAAGATTAAGTTGAAAATTCCTTACGAATTCAAGAATAGTCATAAGTATAGTCATCCAGCAGAAAATCTTGATTTTCTTTCTTGGACTTTAATATTCTACTTCAAGATACTCACATACCTTTCTCGAGTGTGGTTTGTTGAAAATTCGAGGCTGGCCACTGCTCAGATAAATAATGAACCACAGCATAATTAATTAGTTTGAAAAGTAATTAATAAAATTGAGAACCGACTGAGATTAAGGTGTTGATAGAATAAATTAACACGGGGAATTTGGGAATTTATATTATACGGCTACATCTTAATTATACAAAAAAGCTACAAGATTTGCGAATATGATTCTTTTTATATTTGATGATTATTTAGAATTTGAAAAAATATTCATCTTAATCAATTGTTGCTTTATGGGTTTTCTTTATTGAACCTTTATATTTTTTACTAAATAAATGCTTAAGTGATTTGGTAAGGGATAAAAGCTTACTAAAAATAACGCTTTATTAACACCAGTTTTCTTGAATTTGCACTCAAGAATGAGTTTTATTTCTTCACGAATATTGACTTTGTTTTTGGCATACCTTTACAACTAGATTCTTAAGAAGTACATTACAACTATATTCTTAGGACGATAGAAGCCGTTAAGAAGGTGTGGGACATAAAATAGCTTAATCACTTCTGAATAATTTTAACATAAAAACTTCCAATCTAACACCCCAACCCTTTCTAATATGTACCGTCAAAGCGGGTAACTTTGGCCACGCGTCGGAAAAATATATGTTTCTTAATTTCTCTTCCTAAAATTATCTCATCTTAAATTGTTTTACATATTTGGAAAGGTGGAAACCCCATCGCCTTTTTATTTCATATAAAGAATATCATTATAATTCTGGCAATACTACAAATGCAGTTTTCATTCTTACGAGCATAAAATGACAAAAAAAATATCTCTTCCAACTTTGGTCTGGAACACTTAAAAAAATATTGGATATATTTTAGTAAAACACTGATAGTAAAGTAAATTACTGATGATTACTTAAGTAAATTACTGATTTTTTAAAAATATTTTTTTTTTTTAAAAATCTCACGATTTTAAACATTTAAAAGATAAAGATAGAATGCAAGAAACGTGTACCACTCAAAATCGCAAATGTCGAAAGGTTAACATTTTCAGATTCCTAATTATGAATACACTGCGTTGCATAATGATAGAACCACCATGTATTTTCAACATAGCATAAAATAATTGAAAGAAATCATTGAAATTAATACTTTTATTGGAAATATACGCAATAAGAATGAAAATAGTAGAATAAAAACAGAATACTTGTTTAACTTTTCGTGTAATGAAATAAAAATGCAAATATTATGTTGCAAAATGATAGGACCAGTCATAATTAATATTTAATAACATAACCCTTTTTGGCTATAACTTCAAAAATTCGACCAGGCATGCTTTTGACTAGACGTTTAAGTACATCTGCATTAATATTTTCGTATTCTGTTATAGTTGCGTCGTTCAATTCTTGGACAGTTGTATATTGCTCTCCGCTGGCGTATATGGCCCTGCTTAGTTTACCCCAAACGTTCTCTAAATGTTCAAATCAGTATAACAAGCTGGCCAGTAAATAACCTGCACTCCGTTATCCAGGAAACAATGCCAAGACGAGTTGGCAACATAAATACTGGCATTATGATGTTGGAATTTCCAAAATGGACCCCCAATTTTTTCTCCAAACGGCAACAAATTGTCTTTCAACATGTCTTTTGGTAGTCTTCTGTTTTCATTCGTACAGAGGGGAACACAATATTGGTCTGCCCTGCGCTTCCAAAACCAGCCCAAACCATTAGCGATCGTCCCCTTCCACTGTCTCTTAGAGAAAATACTTTCTTCATTTCGGAGATCCCTCTAATAGTACTCCCATCCATCAGAACCATCTAAGTTGAATTTTTTTTCGTCACTGAATACTATTGAAGCTACTGTTCTTTCCAAGTCATATGTTCTTTAGCCCATTGCATAATATTTCGCTGGTGCAGCTCTGTAGGTCTCGGTTGTGTTTTCTTTTTTCTTGTGCACAAGATGTTCGTTCCGCCTAACCATTCTTGATAATGTAGACTTGTGAACGTTGATGGTGGGGTCTCGTGATAATCTGGTCAATGTTTCCCCGGCTTTTAGTTTCTTTACAACTAATTTTTCTTGCAGAATTGTTAGCTTTCGAGGTCGTCCAGTTGATTTCTTCTTCCCATATTTTGATCTAAGATGGAGAAAGTTATTAACCACGTGCGGTGAACGTCCAATATGTCTTGCTATATTCCATGACGACAATCCTGCTTGGTTAAAAGCTGCAATTTGCCCCTTTACAAAACCTGATAACTGCTTTTTCCTACCCATACTTAATTAACACCTTTTCAAATCTATTGATTTGACTTATTCACAATAAATGCAAACAAGGTTAGTTTAACTAGATGAAACAAAGCTTTTATGGCTAGAAATGTTTCCGGTTGCCTATTTCTATCCTCCGTGAGGAGCTTTAACACATGCAATTTCGCCTGTTTACTTAAAAGTAAGAGTGGTGCTATCATTTTGCAACAGTAAATCTCCATTTGTTTTAAACATTTGCTTATTGAGCCAAACTCAAAACTTCTCACAGCTTGATATCCTGCATTCTACTTAATTATACTATTCTAGTTTCAGGAAGTATTACAAACTTATTCAAAAATATAATATACAGTTTTTACTCAGAAGAAACAGGGTGGTGCTATCATTTTGCAACGCGGTGTATGTTATTTTCCCAATTTTATAAAAATCGTTTGATTTTTATTAATATATATGTTAGTAAATCTTGCTTCAAAAATGTTCTTTTTCCCTTATTAAATAAGAAGTTTATTTTTCTTTTAACCGACAAACAATACTAGTATTTAACGTGTAATGCCATTCCACGATCACTGCAATGTAAATGTTCAGTTATATACCATTTTCAATAACTATATGTCTTAAAACTTTGTTATTTTTAGGTTTAAAGTTTTAATATTGCTATTTAATTCGTTAACACAGCCTTAAATGATGTTCAAAGGATGTTTCTTATGTATTTTATGGGTGGCCGGCCAAAGTTACCCGCCCGGATCCTAACAGTGTCCTAATTTTATAAACCTTTTCGACCAGTGGTCATTTGGCGCTGATTTAAAATTATGAGACTAAATATGGAGTTTTATGGGAAAAAATGCGTTAAACAGCATCAATGCCAGCAACTCCTTAAAAACAAATTCATTTTTAAAACAAATAACGAATGGTACAATGCATAATGATTTTTAAGTGGTTTAAATCGTTTTTGTGATACAATTTTTCTTCTTTTGTAAAAAAAAAACCTATGATTTTGGCCAAAGTTACCGGCACTGACGGTAATTATATTTATTTGTTGATTAAATTTTCTTTGAGGAAGGGGGGGGGGGGGATTGCAAAACATGTCGGCAAATTAAGATATCAGCTTACAGATTACGCTGAATACACGAATCATTCGTGGGCACTTGATTTTTTTTCTTTAACTTACTCGGAGTTCATTAAATGTGTTAATTCTTTTATATAAAATGGTTTGGGCATATTGAGATTGGGATTAGTACTGCGCATGTGTGATATCGAAGAGCCAATTTTTAAAACCGTCTAAAGGTGACGAAGCAAAGTAGAAAATATTTAAGATATACTAAATGTTATACGGTTAAACATTTATATCTTCTGAACTACAACTCTAGTTAAAAATTTATCGATAACATTGAGGATTGAATTTTTCAATTTTATATATAGCTTGTACAACAAATTATCATGTGTGCAACCCTGAAGTAGATATTATATAATTAAAACACGGCTTTAGTAATAGGTTTTCATAGAATAAAAGAATTAAGATTCATTTGAAAGAAATTCTAAATTTATTTAAAAAAATTCTTAATTATTTTATTAATTCACCAATACGGGATAAAACTTTAAAACATTTTTGAGAGTATACTTTTATTTTAAGATTAATTCAACCCTAAGATATTTTCGATCAATTTATAATTTTTAAAAGTTTTAATACACAAATTAAAAAATTAAATATCTTGAACTATTTCAAGTGTTAATTAAGCAAAAATAAGTGTCTTTTCAACATTTATCTAATTGCAATACTCATAAACTGTGAACATTTGTTTTAAATCATTGAAAATAGTTCGATAAAGACCATGAAGATAAAATATTAAATTTTAAAAAATTGATGACAGTTAAATGAATATTCGAAGCAATTGAAAGGAAAAACGAATGGTTTTCGAACATTAAACGAAAACTAAGTATAATAAAAACGAATAAGAAATTAAAACAGCAATCACAGAAAAAATGGCTAAATAAAGCCATTTGAAACTTTTTTCATCATAACTATAAAGAACTAAAAAGATAAAAATAAGAGTATTGTAGAAAATAATTAAAGTGCGAAAAAACATTTGACACGATTATATTCAAGGGGATATAAACATTGATTACATTCTATTCCCATAGGATTAAAGAGGAAAGTGATATCTGTAAGATTACAAAATCAAATGATTTTTTTATGAAATAAACGTTTTTTTTTGCAACTGATTAAGATTTCACAAATAAAAGCAGATTTCATGTTATATTTTAATTTACTTCAAAGATAAAATTAATAAAGCAAACATGTTATTAAATTATTTTGAATAAGTGTAAAATATTGAATTTCTTTTTTTTTTTAATTTATCCTTAAAATGTTATTTGTAAAGTCGTCCAAACTATTCATAAAAAAAGACTTAAAACTAAAATTTTGATGTTTTTTCTAAATAAATGAACTTGAGAATTCGGCTACGAATTGAAATTTTTGAATCATATGTGTGTAAATATTTTAAAATACTAAATGGTAAGTAAGCACTTAAATTTTGAGACCCAATGCAAAAGTATATAAAAACATTTTGCGCAATTTGTTCTCTAAAAATTTAAGTACTTTGCTTATAACACATTGCATCACTTCCCCAGATTCCATCTTTTTATAATATGTTATGCAAAATGATGTACCAAAATTGTATTTTTTCAAACTGAAATAACAAAAGCATGCAAATTATTTGTTATTATTTGTAGCATAAAAACTTATTCAAAATATATAAAATATGGTAGGATAAATTACCCAACATTTTAATTTGAACAGAAAATTACAGAAACTGAAATCAACATCTTTCATCAAAGAGTACATGCGAATTTTGATGTTTAAAAAACTTTTTATTAAACAATCGTTTGGTATGCTTATTTTAACAAGTTGTAGTTATCAAGTGCGTGCAGTAACGGTCAAAGTCATTGTTGCACAAAATGTGCCTTTAGTTAGTTTTTTGTTTCCTGTTAAAAAAAAATTGAAAAATGAGTGAATAATCCTCAATTTTCCCTAAAAATTTATTGCTAAGTACGAACACATTTAACATAAACTCTTGCTGTCTAATTTAATATTTTACTAATGAAACAAGTACAGATATCTTTGGAGATGTGTAATTTGAATTAGTGTTTTAATTATACAAATACCAGAAATGTTGCTTTAAATTATCATTTGAAACATATTTGTTATGTTGAACTGCGCTTGATTTGAATGAAAAAATTAGTATCTTGAAAGCTCTACTAAAATAGGGCTAGCTAAAATTAACCCATTAAGAACCTTTCAGGTGGCGCTAATTTAAGGTTATGAGACAAAAATGTTAAGAGTTTTACCGGAAAAGTTGCCTTAAACAGCATCAATGCCCTAGGGTCAGTTGAAATGTACACTATTGAATACAGCGGAGCAAATTTTTAATTGAAAAGTTGATTCATCAAAAATTGCGAATTTTTTTTAAAGTGTCCCTAAAAAGGGACACCAGGCATTAATGGGTTTTAAAGTGATTTTGACCCTGATGTGTTTGTATTATGTAAATCTGCCTCTGGACAAAGATTTTTTTTCTATGCTGATACGGATAATCAACTGTAAAGTACTCTATGTCTGAGAATATGACAATTGGGTACATAAAATTGAATTTTAACAAAAGATTATACGCAAAATACGAACACATTTGAAGAGTACACGGGAAGAACCGGTTGATTTATTAGGCGGACGCCGGCAGTTGTCTGCTTGGCGGACATTGGCGGCAGAAAACCTGTTTCTCTCTTTCTTCTTCGCTTGGTCCAAGTGTCGGGATTGTCAATCGCCTGAATCTTGGTAGCTAGGAACCAC
This sequence comes from Hylyphantes graminicola, assembly GCA_023701765.1. NCBI lineage: Eukaryota > Metazoa > Arthropoda > Arachnida > Araneae > Linyphiidae > Hylyphantes > Hylyphantes graminicola. Next base: position 39,388,301 of record CM043122.1, on the reverse strand, counting down.
ATAGATAGAAGTTAAAGTATTAGAGTGACAGATGACATGACCTACAACACTGGCTTCATTGGGGCTCTTCTGGGAGCTCCTTGCGCGTCCCGTCGTTAGCATTGGAGGTCACGTGATATGCCACTCTATTACTTTAACAATGATCTCTGTGGTAGGAACTGGTTTCCTTGCACAAGTTTAGGCGATCACTCGCTATCATTGCCAAAGTGGCCTGCTAAGGAAACTTCTCTACAAAATCAATCGGCTCTTACCGTGTACTCTTCATTTAACCCTTTAGGCCTTTCAGCTCCAGTGATGCCATTTGGAATCATCACTTTCAATACTTTTTCCCAATGTTTATGTCCCACTATGACTTCCAAACACACATCATTGGATTCTTCATACTTTGTTCTATTAGACAATATTTTATATTAATCTCAATAGATGTCAGAACTACTAATGTTTTTTCTTTTTCTTTTTTCAATAGATAACTAGCATTTCACCTAATTTTTGGAAAGTTCACTTCAGTTCCACAGATTTAAAACACATGTTAAACAAATTCGGTTAAAATAATTACAAACAATTTTTTTTTAATAATATGTTCAGATACCTTAAAATATATAACTCGATGTGTTTTCATGTAATATATATATTTTTTTATTTTGTTGTTTACCACAGTTAAAAAATTTTGGCATTATTTCAAAAACCATATAAAAAATTAAAATGATTTTTTTTCCTTGTGGAACTCTTATTATTGACCTAAAATAATCTTATTTTGTGAATATCAGATGTTTCTGTAGAGTAGTAAATTTTTGGGACTGAAAGGGTTAGATAGCATTCATAAGAACAAAACCAAAAAGTTAAAATAAACTCTGCACATTGGATATTTTGCAAACAAGTTTAGAAGATATCAAAAATTAATTTTTTAAGCCAATTAAAAAAAATTGCAAATTTTTCTATTTTTGTTGTACTGTAATGCTTATATCTAACTATTATGAAGATGTTTTTTGCTACTAAAGTATACACTATGTAGTGAAGATTCGAGACTGTGTTCACTAGACTACAGTTTGAGAAGTAAGAGCACCAGAAATAAGCGAAAAAGCACTTTGACCTGGAACAATAACTATTTTTGTTGCAAATGGTTGGTAATATGATTCTAAAATACTAAAAATCTGCAACCATATTTTATGAAATATAATATTTTGGTGGCGTTCTTAACATTCGTCAACAATTTTACAAAATCCGAAAAAGTCGTTAAAAAATTGTAGGCATAGGCATTCCACTTTTATGAAGACGTTTAACATTTTAAGCCACCGAACCACCCCAGTCATACAAAACACTCGAATAACTACAATAATAAACAAAAAGTTGAAGTTTCTATTACCCTAACCAAGCTCGTTATTCAAGGCAAAATCCCTTCCACTTTAGCCATGAGTCTTCTCCGGAGTCATTTATACGTGCAATTGACTCCGCTGGTATCTGTCGCGAATAGCGTCATATTCACAAGTACACAAGTAAGTTGCCCAATCAAATGATCAAGAACCTTAAAAGCTAGGAAAACGCAAAATCGTATAGCAGTTTGAAGTCTTGAAAAAATTAAATCCAAATTGTTCTTTTTCTGTCCCATACTTTTTGTTGGACTCCAATTACTTAAAAACTATATCAACAATCTATCCTGGGTCAATTTAACTTGGTTTTTATCTATTTATGTTTAAGTTTCTATATTCCTAACCAGGATCGTTATTGAAAATAAAATTATTTCCCACTTTAGTCAATGAGTCTCTTCCTGAGTCACTAAAACGGGTCGAGAACTCTACTGGTGTTCGAAACAACTAGGAAATTCTAACCGCACTTTTCTTGTCTCTTTTATTAAATGCAATTCGCCAATCTCTTTCCATTTCAATCATTCTAATAAGTATAAAATGGTAAAAAGAATTCTACGAAAGAAGATTCGAGGAGTAACTTTCTCCATTTTTTAATTCTTCTCATTTGTTAGGGGGTTTTTTGGTAATAATAAGGAGAGCTTGCCAATGAAATTAGAGTAAAAAAAAGAAAATAAATAAACCTAATATGTATTTCTAGTGCGATGTTAATAAAATATTTATGTTATTTGAATAATTTTTATGTTATTTGAAATTAGATTTTACTCATTCACTTATAAGTCTCTATCTTCCTAATAAAGCTCTTTATTGGAGGTAAAACCCCAATAAACCTAAAACAGAAGATATCCAAACCGTTTTTTCTATCCTTTTTATCTGATTCCATTAGTTAAAAAACCTTACTAACTGTCAATTCCATTTTGACTATGTTTTTATCCATTCAATTTTAAGGCTCCATCTTCCTGACCAAGCTCGTTATTGGAGGTAACACCCCTCCCACTCTAGTCGATGGAATCGCTTAAACGTGTCGATGACTTCAATGGTATCTGTCGCGAATAACGTCATATTCGCAAGTAAGCATTGATTGTGCGATCAGGTCACAAACGATCTCAAGAGCATAATTAATAGGATATAGAACCAAGGATTGGAATGTTACTTTTAAAAAGTAACTCTGTTATAGTTACAGTTACTTAGGTAAAAAAGTAACTCTGTTACAGTTACAGTTACTTAATGTGAAAAGTAACGCGTTACAGTTACTTTTACAAAAAGTAACGAATCACAGTTACTTTTTCAAATTCTAAGTTATAAGAAAAATTGATATTTAGCCATTATCTTAAAATCGGGGGGGGGGGGGAATGAAAGTTCGATGTTGCCGACATGGTTTAACCAATGCTAAATAAGTTATGATGCATAAAAAAAAATCAAGGGCATATTAAAATTGCTCGTTAATTATAATTAATTATATGAAAGGACACATTAATAATTATTAATTACAATTAATTTTTAAAGTAGATTAATTCATTCATTAAAATAATTTCACATTTTATTCCTCCTAATGATTTAAAACTATTAACTTAAACGCAACTATAAACAATTGAACGCTGTTTAATTAATTTTAATTTATTATATTAGCATTAAAAATTTTATTCCTCCTAATGATTTTAAACTATTTAACTTAAACGCAACTATAAACAATTAAACGCTGTTTAATTTTAATTTATTATATTAGCGAACAAAAAATTTGGCGAGTCTTGAGGAAATCTAAGGAGGCCTATTTAATTAAATGTTAGTTAATAAATATAAGCCTAACATTATATTAGTCACTGCAAATAACATTACAAAATGATAACTATAAACAAAATAAATTAATAACATAAAACAACAACAAAAATTAATAACATAAAACAACAACAAAAATTAATAACATAAACGATGGCAAATCATCACTTACATTTTATTATTTGAAGACTTTCGTAATTCAAGGTACGTAATTCTGTTTTGCAAAATTAAGTAATTTGGTTATTAGAGAGTAACCATAATTTATTTTTGAATCAAAATATCATGGAATTGATACAAAAAAGACAAAGAAATTAAATTACAAATACAGGGCAGGGGTTTTAAACATCAAGTGCGAGAAAGAATGAGACTGTATTATATAGCGAGTTAGATGTTTACTTTTGTGAAGAAGCTACGGACCACGAACTGTGCTTCACGTGTCACGCTCACTATGAGTTTGTCAACAGCAGGATGGGGGGGGGGGGGTGTCAAGGAATAGATAAGGAGCAGAGGGGTCCATCAAGATCAGCGGGTGCATTCCTCTACACGAAAACGGAAATGAGTCTCCCTTGCTTGACAAGAAACGGTTTTCGTTCATTTTACGAGTCAACTAAAATGTGATAACCGGACATCCTTTAATGAGATTTATTGTGTAAAAAAATTACTATTTTTAGAACATTGAATTTTTATAAGTATTTTTTTATTCAATAAGCTCAAATGTACTGTATTTTTTTTACATTAATTAATAAAAAATACAAAATATTTTTATTTAATTAATCATTTAGTATGTAGACGAAATACGAAATTTAATTACTCAATAATATATAATTTCAAAAACATAAAAAAAACTAACGTTTTAGTTGAATTGACGTAATTTCTATCTATCCAAATAAAAATTATCCTGGTTAAGTAACCATAAAATTACTATACTGTTCCCAGCTAAAAAAATAAATTCAAAAACTACTAGCCATTAACTCTGATATAAAAACTTCTAAAAAAGCGTAATTTTAGTACATTTTCATTCTACATAGTACATTTTCATTCTACATAATCTCCCGAGCAGCATGTAGAAGAAAATGTGGCTGATTTTACTGATCCTCGAAACTCAACTGATTTCTCGATCTTGAAGTACAAACTTTTAGTGGTAGGAAGATTCAGAATCAAAAATCACTGTCTCGGCAGATATTTACTTCCTGCAATACCCAGACCCTTTACAGCTTAAAGTAACAAGATTTTCTTATCTCACAGGTCATAAATTCCTCTTCACCAGATGTGTATATAAGTAGCAAACCTCGGAACGGGTAATTCGACACCAGTTCGGGGAAAAGAGTTCGGCACTCTCCACCATCGTCCCTCTCGAGAGGGGAAGGGAGTAATTTCGCCCCCGACCCCTGACCTTAATTCTGTCGACTCCTAGACTCTAGTGGTTGGATTTAAAAAAAAAATTGTCTTCTGGGAATGCGAAATGTTCCCTTCCTAGGAGTGGAATTTCAAAATTGGCAGAAGACAGTCTTCAGAAAGTAACGGAAAAGTAACGGAATTTTCCGTTACTTCGTTACCGCTAAAAGTAACTAAGTTACAGTTACAGTTACTTTCTGAAAAATGTAACGGCGTTACTCATCGTTACCTAAAAAAAGTAACTGTTACAAGTAACGGCGTTACAAGTAACGCGTTACTCCAATCCCTGTATAGAACCATAGCAGAATGAATTGGGGGGCGAGGAAGTACTTGGGATCGCTGTTGGCGCAAAAGACCCTATTGATTAATGAGATCCCCTCTCTAATAGGGCATCATTTAGAAACTATGACTTTTTAATAGGATTGTGTGGGTGTTTATGTGGTTTGTAGTTAAGAGAAAGTTTTAAGGATGAAAGGAACATTCAGACTAGCCTGCGGGGGTTATGAACTAAACTCTAATGAATAATTTCCATATAATTTGGAGTTTGGAAAATGTGATGAAAAAATTCCATCCCGTCCTAATTTTTCATGAAGGCCCTCACCAGATAAGACGGTGAAGAATGCCCCCACTCCAATCGGGCTAATTTTTTTTCTGAATATACCTCATAGTATGGACAACTTCTCAGCCAAGTTTCAGCTCTAAAATAGGACGCGTTTTTGAGTAAAAAATAAAAGTTTTTTTATTTTTAAATTGAATTTTCTCTGAATCTATTTGATAATATCCAAAAAACTGTTCATAAGTTTTTAGATATCATTGAGTAGTATTCTCAGAAAAATCCGCTCATAAATCTGATCGAGGGATCATTGTAAAAAATGCGATTTTTTTTTTCAAAAAAATTTTTTTATGCCAAAATCGTTTGTCACACCTTAAATTTTTGTCTCTACATGTTTCTCTAACATCAATCTACAATATATATTTTTTTCAGATTTTTAAAAACATTGGACGATAGTTAAAAAAAATAAAATATCCTTAAAACCTGATTTTTTGCACTAAAATCCTTTAGTACAGTCACATAATTTTTTTTCTACATCATCCTCTTGTCTCAGTTTACAATATATGTATATATTTTTTCATATATTTTTGAAAATGTTAGGCAATTGTAAAAAATATTTAATTTGATTTTAAATCAATTTTTTTAACTCTTATTATCTGTATTTGGAATAAGTAACGTAATTAATAACATTTTATTTTTACTATACAGTTGAAATAAACTTGCTAAATGGGAAAAAATAAACTGAATCAAAATTAACTTTCATCCATTGCAGGGCTCCTCAACATATTCTACCGTATATTTCAATACTTCGCTCTTCCCCTCAGGTGAACCTATAGACACGCTTGTCATTTTAGAAATGGTCCCCTAAAGGATATCAAGAGATTCGATTAAATAATTCGTCAAATACTCATCCGAATGTAACAAAAACTTAGATTTAGGGGTTTTCAAGGGTTCTAAACATTTCTAGGTTATTAAATATGGGTGTTAAAAATTATACTCATTTATTGAGTAGTTCAAAAATGACATGAAAGATCAAACTATGCTTTGTAGTATCTTCTTTGCACATTTTTAAGACTCCTGCGACCCCTTAACAGGTGGATAAACCTAAAGTAAATAATTATCACGCAAGTTGAGGACGTTACTCGGCAGATGACACCCCTAACATAGGCGGGGAAATTCAAACTGGTACAGCTGTGGACCAAAAAAAAGTACCCACTAGTGATTATTTCGTCCGTTAGTCATCCTAAGGAATCGAACCTTTTTGACTTTATGAAAATATAATATTCTGAGTTAATCGCATGACACAAAATTTGCAAAAGGGGCCGTCTTCAAATTAAAAATGTTACTAACTTTAAAATTTCCAATAGCAACACCCATATTTAATAACCTAGAAATGTTTAGAACCCTCGAAAACCCCTAAATCTAAGTTTTTGTTACATTCGGATATGTATTTGACGAATTATTTAATCGAATCTCTTGATATCCTTTGGGGGACCATTTCTAAAATGACAAGCGTGTCTATAGGTTCACCTGAGGGGAAGAGCGAAGTATTGAAATATACGGTAGAATATGTTGAGGAGCCCTGCAATGGATGAAAGTTAATTTTGATTCAGTTTATTTTTTCCCTTTTAGCAAGTTTATTTCAACTGTATAGTAAAAATAAAATGTTATTAATTACGTTACTTATTCCAAATACAGATAATAAGAGTTAAAAAAATTGATTTAAAATCAAATTAAATATTTTTTACAATTGCCTAACATTTTCAAAAATATATGAAAAAATATATACATATATTGTAAACTGAGACAAGAGGATGATGTAGAAAAAAAATTATGTGACTGTACTAAAGGATTTTAGTGCAAAAAATCAGGTTTTAAGGATATTTTATTTTTTTTAACTATTGTCCAATGTTTTTAAAAATCTGAAAAAAATATATATTGTAGATTGATGTTAGAGAAACATGTAGAGACAAAAATTTAAGGTGTGACAAACGATTTTGGCATAAAAAAAAATTTTGAAAAAGAAAATCGCATTTTTTACAATGATCCCTCGATCAGATTTATGAGCGGATTTTTCTGAGAATACTACTCAATGATATCTAAAAACTTATGAACAGTTTTTTGGATATTATCAAATAGATTCAGAGAAAATTCAATTTAAAAATAAAAAAACTTTTATTTTTTACTCAAAAACGCGTCCTATTTTAGAGCTGAAACTTGGCTGAGAAGTTGTCCATACTATGAGGTATATTCAGAAAAAAAAATTAGCCCGATTGGAGTGGGGGCATTTTTCACCGTCTTATCTGGCGAGGGCCTTTAACTGAAAAAAAATGTCTGCCTCTTTTTAGATTTTTTTTTCTAGTTAGGTATTTTTTTATGGAAATTATACGTAACAGACTCTTGTACAAAGGTCTTGAAATTTTTCATTTCAGAATCTTAAAAATATTAAAGCATTCTTGTTTTTCGGCATTTTTCACGCCACCTTAAAAATAATGCTTTTAATAATGGAGTAAACATTTATGGTAAAGTACACCGCACCAGGGTAAATTTGGTGCTGGAAATATTGCATCTAACTTCACCAAGAGCTATTCTACATGCGCAATGTATAGAGCCCTTCCCACTTCCAAACAAGCAAAAGGCGTTGTTGTCTTCTCTGACTCAAAGGCCGCCCTGCAGGCAATCTTGAAAGGGGACTCTTCCACCACCCAAGAAATCATCTCAAGCCTTCACGATCTTCAAAACATAAACAAAACCTGTACGCTTCAGTGGATACCTGCACATGCCGACATCGCAGGCAATGAAAATGCCGTACATTAGCCAAGCAAGCCAGAAATCTCAATATTAATAATCATAAAGTCTATCTCCAAAATGCAATAACTAAATATAAATTGAGCGAAAATTCCATTCAAACGAAGCACCCTCTTTAAATTTTAAATGCAAATAGATCCACCACAAAAACTATTGCCAGACTAAGAACCAATCACCAAGAGGCATGAAAATCGAGTGGTTTTTGAACGTTAAACGAACACTAGGATAATAAATACAAATAAGACATTAAAATCCGCAATTGCCGAAAAAAAGAAGCAGATGAACGCCATTCAATTTGTTTAATCATAACTATAAAGAATTGAAAAGATAAACAAGTAGGTTTCTTACAGAATCTGTCACTTTAACCGTTTCCACATATTATATATGCTCACAGGCTCACAGGAAACACAAAATTTATAAATCTCAGAAAGAAAATGTATAATCCAAAATTTAAACGCCAAAATTAACTATTTTCATTAATATTCATTCGCGAATAAAAAATTACTTTTTATCGTATGCTAAATTTATTTGAAATTCGTAGAATAATGATGAAATTTTTTATTAAATATCTTTCAGTCTAAACAATTTAATTTACAGCTCGAAAACTATATAATTAGTAAAATTTGTGGTTCAAAAATAAAAAGCCAAACTTTGCATATTTTTTATGCAAAATTAGAATTTTGCATATATCTTTTTTCATACATAATAATGAATCATCAAAAGAATTCCACTGTGATATTACAACAATCTAAACCGAATTTTATTGCATAAATAAATATTATTTCAAAGATTTATTTTTATTTTGAATAAATTGTGTCTTATTCGTTTAACGAAATGGCAACAGTGAAAATATTGAATGAAAATGAAATTTGCAATGAAAATTAAATTTTTAGTTATTTAAATTTCAAACAAACTTCTAATAAATTTTTTTAATGAAATTTGGGATGTAACCTAACACGATTTTTTGCTTTAAAATGACGTATCACTTAATTGTGCGACGCTTGGTTCGTTCTGTGAAAGTGGGTGACGGACAGACAGACGGACTGAAAGATTATAAAACCTTCCACTTTTTAAGTTATAAACGTAGTGTGGAAGCTAAAATAGGAGGATTCGAGAAAATAATTACAATGCGAAAAAACATTTGACACGATTATAATCAAGGGGATACAAACTTTGAATTACATTCTAATCCCATAGGATTAAAGCGGAAAGCGATATCTGTAAGACTACAAAATCAAATGATTCTATTTTGTACTTTTCAAACATTGCTATTAGTTGATTCCCTGTGGCATTAAATTCAATAAATAGACTTGAGAATGCGGCTAACAATTGAAAAATTTTGAATTAGATAATACGCGTAAATATTTTCAAATACAAACTAGTAAGTAAGCTCTTAACTTATGAGACCCACCGCAAGAAGTTTTTAAAATATTTTGAGGAATTTGTACTTAAGAAAATTTAAGAAATTTTGATTTTAACCCATTGCATAATTTACTTAGATTCAATTAATTCGGCATTCCGAGGAGCTGTAACTGAAAGACGAGTCAAAATGCAAAAAAAAGAGATTTTTTTACAAAACGTAATATACAATACTGCTTATATCTTGACATAATGACCTTGACGATTAAAGCTTTCTTCATACCTGTGAACAAGCTGTAAAATACCATCTTCATAAAATGTAACCGCCAATGCTTTGAGGATTTGTAACGGTTTCTTTTAGCTAAACGTCAATTTGGAAGCAATACAATCCAAGCTCCTTTGCTAATCGACAATTCACTTATGGTAAACCTTTGAGATTTCCTAAACACTTGGTCAACTTAACAATGCCATATGTGCTAAACAATGCCATCTGTGGCAAAAGACTGTCTTCCTTAGTCCCCTTCTTCATGAAGATCAGTTCGACCACCTTTAAACGCATCCACGAATTACGTCATTACTCATAAATGGGTCTCCATATATTCTATTCATTCTTCTATGAATTTCGGTTGCACTGTTCCGTTCCGCTTGTGAGAAACGAATAAGAGATCTCAATGCTCACTTAGTTGCTACATTTTATGAAGAGGTTATTTCAAAATATGTTTACAATATGAAAAATAGTTTAATCGCTAAGGGGATAACGTGGAAAAATAAGCAGTACTGTACTTTACTTTTGGTTTTAAAAAATTGTATTTTGACACGTCTTTTTGTTACAGCCCATCGGAGGTTTAAAAAAAAACAGCCCTCCTATGGCAAGCAAAATGGTGTGCCAAAATTGCATTTTTCCACATTTAAATAGCAAAAGCGTGCTTATTATTTCACCCTCATTTTTAGAGCAAAAAAAAAAAAAACATTTCAAATTATATCACATTTTGAAGGATAAGTTATCTAACACTCCAATTTGAACAGATAATTAAAAAAATTGAGATGAAAATTTTTCATCAAATATAAGATGCTTTGCTTCTTTTCGATGGTTAAGGGGGTATGGGACACTTTCAACTTTTTCCTTTAATATTGCAGATATCAATATAATTTTTTTTCCATAAATGTATACTAAATAAACTTACACTTTTAGATAGTCAGAGGTTTTAAATTATCATTATTTATTTTTTTAAAAATAAAATGGGTCAAAAAGTGATGTCTCTTATTTTTGTTATAAGTCAGAAACTTATTTATTGGCAAACAAATATTTCGCATTATTATAAACAGAAAAATGTATTTAACAAACTTTCTTTACCGATTTTTCTTATTTGCCATAGTTTTTTTTAAAAAATTATTGAAGTTTTTTTTTAATAATTTCACAGGTTCACTTTTTTATAAAAATTAATAAATAAATAAATAAACTATTTACAACTATAATCCCTATAGACAAATTAAAGATATATGTTTGAAAAATATGAGTAAAAAATTTTGACACTCTATGGGTAGTAGATTTTGAGTTATATCAATTTAAAGTCAAAAAATCCTCGAAAACACGATCAAGGAGAAAATCAGCTTTGAAGTTTATCACTTTCCTTACTGAAGCGCTCCAAACCGACCGAACAACTAAACACAGATGTCATGACACAAAAAACTACACATCTCACGTTCTACTGCAGATATAAGTAAAATTTTTGTTTTAAATTATTCTAAAATATCTGTGTTATTTTTTATGATAATAATAATTTTTTTGATGTTTTTGAAGATTTTGTGTCCTATACCCCCTTAAAGAAAATTATGGAAATTGCTGTTAATGCTGACAGTCGAAACGCCGAATTTGGTCGACATACGTCATTTTTAGAGTAAAATAGTTGTAGTTATTGAGTGCTTAGAGCAATGGTCAAAGTAATTGTTACGCAAATTTGTCTTTTGCTTGTTTGTGTCTTGTTAAAAAATTGAAAAAATAAGTGTATGGTCCTCAATTTTTACTAAAAATTTAACGAACACTTTCAACATTAACTCGTCTAATTTTAGATTTTTTTTTGGTAAAAGTTTGGATATTTTTAAAGATGTGTAATTTGAATTAATGTTTTCATTTACAAATACCAGAAATGTTGCTTAAAATTACCATTTGAATCATATTTTTGTATTTAACGGCTCTGCGAATACCTAATAGGAATGCTTTTCTTGAAAGCTCTACTAAAATAGAGCTAAAAGTAATTTAAGTGATTTTACCCTGATGAGATTGTGTAACTGAATCCACTTTCTGAAGACGTTTAAAAAAATTTCCCTTTTCGATCGGCGGTCAGGTGGCGCTGATTTAAAATTATGAATTTGAAGTTTTACCGAAAAAAATGCGTCAAACAGTATCAATGCAAGAACTCCTTAAAAACAAAGTCATATTTTATGCAAATAACGAATGGTCCAAGTCAATTGCTTCGGTATCGATATTTTTGAAGAGCTTGAACATTATCTTTAATACCCGCACGATTGAACGAGTCTGGTCAGAAAAAGTTAGGCCACGAACCACCACGGTTATTTAAAACACTCGACTAACTGTTATAAAAAAAGTTAAAGTCAATCTAGCTCTAACTAAGCTCGTTATTGCAGGTAAAACCCCTCCCACTCTAGTCTATGAGTACTCTCCGGAATCACTTTAACGTATCGATGACTCAGATGGTACTCGACGAGAATTGCGTCACATTTGCAAGCAAGCATCAAGTGTGCAATCAAATGATAGAGAGCCGTAAAGAGAGCGGAACACAGAATCATAAAATAACTCTCATTACCTGAAAACCTTATTAACCATTGATTCAATATTCTTCTCATTTGTAGATAATTTTGCTTATTTGGCAACGTAATTGGTGTAAAAATAAAGTCAAAAACCTCAAATATGCAGATATAGTGCAGTGTTAATTTGCTAAGTGATTTTTACTGAGATTTTTTCATTCACTTTTAACCTTTTATACGCCAACGTTCCACTTGTGGAACATATTATTTAACCTTCTTTATAGCCCGGAATAGTTTTAGATGTGAAAAATTAAATTACACGAAAATCGAATTTTAAAAAATCTTTGTAATTTTTTTAAGAGTTTGGCATTGATGCTGTTTCAGGAAACTTTTCCGGTAAAACTCTAAACATTTTAGTCTCGTAACCTTAAATCAGCGCCATATGAAAGGGTCTTGAAAGGGTTAAGTCTCTGTCTTCCTAACCAAGCCTGTTATTCGAGGCAAATTATAAATTCAATAATACATTTTAAAATGTTAAAAAATATCTCCATTCCAAGACCCTTAACTTCCGATCAACTCCGACAGTCAGAATTTCGAAATCCTTATCTAAAATTGATTTTTAGCCTTCTTTTCTTTTTTTTAATTTGAAGAATTTAAAAAAAAAATGGAAAAGTAGATATTGACATGCGGTCGATGATGCGGACGATTGGTTATAGAAACCTCATCTAGGTGACAATTTAAATGTTTTGTAACATAAAGATTTTGCAAAAAAACAATGCATTTATATGAAATATGTCATCCGCATTATCTTTGGTTTCTATTTCCAACGTTAAATCTTCACATCAGTTTAATATAGGGTCAAGTGGGGTAAGTGTGATAAACAGCTCTTGTAACTTTGGAAATCATTCTAAAAATCTGAAAGTTTGCAATATATAATCATTAGGCCACTTATAATTAAACTAAAAAGAAATTTTGACTTTATTTTTTGTTTAAAGAAAGTTTTGAGCTTTTGAATTTAATTGCAACTGTCTTCTTTTTACACACTTACCCCTATGTGGGGTAAGTGTGATAAAACAGCAATGGATTTTGAAATGCAAATTTTGTACACTTAAAATTGGAATTAAAACATATAATTTTTTTTACATCAGTTTAACATAAGCTTTTATTAAGAGACCTTGTTTATATTCTACCATTAAAATCTTTATTTCCAAATAAAAAAGTTAACTTTAAGTTTTTTTAATTCGATTTTTAGCTGAATTTTTTCTATATAAATTGTTTGACTTTTGACTTTCTTGGTGGGGAGGGCAAGATCGCCAAGCACTGCGACACTAAGTCTATTGTACTAAGCCCCAGAAATGGCACAAGCACAAGAGACACACAAAGAAAGAGACGACACAAACACATAGACAAATAACAACATTAATTGACAGTCACAAACGTCCATGCCTGACCGGGATTCGAACCCGACCCCAGCAGCTCCAAAGGTTAGAATCCTAACGAGTGTGCCACCGTGGCGGTTATATAAATTGTTTAGAATTATGTTCATCTGTCTTGCATCGATTTTATTTAGTTTGCTTTACGCAAGAAACTCATTTTCAGGTGATTTTTTTTTTTTTTTTTTTGAGAATCATTGTTCTAGTTGAGTATTTTATTCTGACTTTTGATTTGTAAGTATTCTTACAGGGAAAAATAGTATAATATTTTAGTCTACCTTTCTTTTTTTTAATTCGAAAGAATTAAAAAAAATGAAAAAGTAGGTATTGACATGCGGTCGATGTCCGTCTGTTTATCCGTACCCCTCTTCCAAAATCGGTTCGATCCATCCGATCTTAAAAATTCTTTTTTTTTTAGTTAGAAAGCTAAGACCTCAGAGGCAGAACTTTCATACTTTTGTTTGTCTGTCTGTACGATCGGAAGGACATAAATTTAAAATTTGTTAACGAATTTCAAAATGACGTAGAATTGAAATTCAATTTCGGGTCATTTAAATCGCTGTTGCCAACTCAACAATGGCATGAGAAACTTGCAGTTTAGTGTAGTAACAATATTTTTGTTATTAATAAATGTTTAATTATTCGTTAAAATACAAATACATCGAGCAGACGATAAGTAATATTAATTTTATTTGCGAAAGAAAATTAATGAAAATAGTTGATTTTGGATTTAAGAAGTTTAAATTACAGCTAGATGCTTTGTTTAGTAAATTTTATTCTAATGCGTATTAATTTTATGTAGAAACTTTTTCAGATGACACTTACTGTTACGAACCTAGTTCTTTCCTATTAAGAATTTCAGTATTTTTTGCTTACAATCCTGCTTAGCTTTAATTTGCATTTATTTTTTAATGCAGTTTAGTATAGTAACATTATTTTTGTTGTTAATAAATGTTTTATTATTCTTTGAACTACAAATACATCGAGCAGACGATAAATAATATTACGTTAATTTGTGAAGGATTATTAATAAAAGTAGTTGATTCAGGCTTTTAGAAGATTAAATTACAGATGGATGCTGTGTTTAGCGAATTTCGTCTAATGTGTATAAATCTAGTGTAGAAACGATTGTTGATGATAATCACTGTTAGAAACCTAGTTGTTTCCCGAATAGAATATTAGTAAGTGTTTAAGTAACAGGAAAGTAGGCTAATTTAGTTCTTTAAGAACTTCTTGTTTTAATATTTTTCGTTAAATATTTTTCATAGCACTAAACGGAATATAAAATTAATACCCGAAAAATAGTAAGCAAAATTCTGACTTCCCTACCCAGTTCGATATTACCATCGATAAGTTAAATCTTCTTAACATTATACAGATAAAAGTATCCAAAGCCCGCTGAGTTATTGCGATTGAATGACTCCAAGCAGGAACGCCGGATAAAACCTTTATTTCTCCTTAATGAGAAATCTGAATAAACCTGTCTGTGATGCGAAAATAAAAATTATACCCCATGGACAACTTCCCCCTACCAATTATTCCACCCGGGGTGAACTATTTGTTTGTTTCATAACCACCAAATCAAAATGCTAATGTTTGTGGTGACGCGCTGAGACCATGGTGACAAGGCCACGATAGATCTAGTACGAAAACGTTACGTCTGGACAAACCTCTCTAAGGAATGTTCAAACTGATGTAAAACATGCATTCCTTGACAAAAGTCGAAAGTCAATCGTCACACCAAGAATAAGTTCAAAGAGTTTCCTACTCCAGACGCTCGATTTAGTCACATGCACATTGATATCATTGGTCCTTTGCCGCCCTCATAAGAGTTCCGGTACGTCCTCACATGTGTGGACAGGTACACCAAAAGGTCAAAATCGATCCCACTCAAAGACCAAACAGCGGATACAGTGGCGAAAGCTTTTTGCGCTAACTGGATTGCTCGATTCGGAGTTCCTGATGTCATCACCTCATGATGGGGGACCCCAGTAGCGACGCGCTGAGACGAGAAGTTCGTAAGTTCGTCAGTAGCGGCGCTCTTCTCCTGTGTTCACCAGTGGTGGCGTTCAAGTACTGCAAATGCTAATACGCATGCACCACACTTCAAGCCAATTATAAAAGAACTGCACGCCAGACTATCTCTCTCTTTTTTTAAGTAACTTTACCAAGTTTACTGCGTGCGGTGCCAGTAATCGAATCAACTTTCATTATTTAATGTTTTGTAGAGGGTAGTGTGGTAAATAGAACCAGCACCTTCGTTATGGAAGGCCTATGCACTTAAATAATGACGTGGTTGAAGTAGTTCGATGGAACTAATCACCTAAAGCAAAAAAAAGTTCGAAATCTGAAAAGCAGAGTCGGACATTAATATGTTATGAGTACACGCAGAAACAATTATAGAACATGAATCATCAACTTCCTGTTTCTAGCTAAAACATAAAAGAATATATTTTTTTATACTATTAATCGCAAAAAAGCAAGCTTTAATTTTTAAACAAAGGGAAATTTATTAAGCAGTAAAACAAATAACAACTGTAGAATAATTTCAAAACTGCCAAATATTATGATGAAGTTATTCAGCAATACAAACAACAATAATATACACCATTAATTAAAGTAATATAACATTCAATGCACTTTAAACTGTATCTTAAACAAAACGTTGTAGTTAACGAGTACTTACAGCAATGGTCAAAGTCATTGTTGCACAAAACTTGCCTTTAGTTTGTTTGTGTCTTGTTAAAAAATTGAAAAAGAATGAGAGCATAATACTCAATTTTCAATAAAAATTTATTGCGAAATACGAAAACTTTTGAATTTAAACGCTTGCCGTCTAATTTTAGATTTTACATTCGGCAAAAGTACAGATATTTTTGAAGATGTGTAATTTGATTTAATGTTTTAATTATGCAAATACCAGAAATGTCACTTAAAATTATCATTTGAATCAGTTCTTATGCTTAACGTTCCTTCCCCGTGTTAAATAATGATGCGTTCTTGAAAGCTCTAGTACAATAGAGCTAACAAAAATTGATGTTTCCCTGTTGAGATTGTATAAGGTAAATCTGTCTGTGGACAAAAAAATATTTTTCCCTGTTGAGTAAATTAAAATATAAAGTACTATGTGTGTGAAAAAAAAATTGTATGTCAACTTGAATTTTAACAAAAAATTATTCTCGAAATACGTATATGGGAGAGTGGGGGTTAACTCTTTAAGACCCTTTCAGATGGCGCTGATTTAAGGTTATGAGACTAAAATGTTACGAGTTTTACCGGAAAAGTTGCCTTAAACAGCATCAATACCATACTCCTAACAAAAATTTACAATGATTTTTTAACATTCGCTTTTCCTGTAATTTAAGTTTCACATTTAAAATTATTCCGGGCTACAAATTAGGTTAAATAATATGTTCCACAAGTGGAACGCTGGCGTATAAAAGGTTCATGGGACACAGGGCTAATTGGAGAGAGGGCAAAAAGCGGTAAAATATATTTTTTTTTACAAATATTTCTACACTACAACATTGTAACAGTTAGACTTCACATTTTAACTACCAAAGATTAACCATTAAAAGCATTTGGTAAAGTGGAGAGAAGAATTGTTGTTTTGGAAAATTCAAAGTAAGTTAAAAGTGTATCTTTTTTTAACGCTTTTAAAGTATTGAATAAAAAATATCAGGCATTTAACTAAAGTTTCAGGTAGACACCATAGAAGTAGGGTCTAATGGGATATAAATAAACCTAGCTTTGTATGCCTCCATTGAAGAATCTATATAAATCTCGAATATCTTATTCAGTCAAGTTGCCAAAAACTTTTTAAAACTTTATTTTTTAACTTTGTGAATTTTTTCTCTGTATAATAGGCTAAAGTTCATGTGGCATTATTGATGCAATATTTTTCCACCTGCAAATTCATTAATTGTATCAGACCAGAGCTTAATGAAGATTAATTGATTATTAGTTATTTGTTGTTGGTAAAATTTGCTCAAAGCAAACTATACTCTACTGCTTTGGATTGATTTCTGAAATAGAAAGCGATGAACTATGTAATTTAAAGATAAAGACGGTCTTTTTACATTCACGTAACCTTGAAAAAGAGGACAAGTTTGGGATACATTTTAGAAGAATTAGTTACAAACTTATCTTTTCCAGTGATTCAACAAAAATTAATGGAACAAATTCGATTTTGACTTTTAACTTTGATATTAAGTTGATTTGATGATTAGTTCTAGTTTGTACCATATAGTAAATTGCAAATAAAAATATTACACATGGCATGTCTTCTGGGCATATTCTTAAATGAACATTGTTAAACTTAATATATTAAATTAAATTTTTAAAAATCTTATTAAATGAGTTTTTTAATAACAATGTACATTTTAATTACATTAATATGGTTTTTAAAAAATATACTCCAATATAATCTAATTTAAGTTCATTAAACGACCAAAATTCCATTACATCTTATTGCATGCATAGCTAAGCTAAACCATACCACCACTTCACCCCACTACATAAAAATATTTATATATTTTTTTTTTAAAGAACGAAATTTTCTTAGCTATTTTTGCAGAAATAATAATCGAGAATGTGACTATTGCATGTAACAATTCTTACGAGCACAGCATGTTTTATAAAATATATAGAACCAAGTTTTTAGTGTGAATTCTAACAGCTGTGTGAAACAAAATTAGCTTATGAACATGATTTTGAATGAATTAAAGGTGTTGCCAGCTTCTAAAAACCAAATAAAAATAGTTAGACATCATCTAAAAATATTTCAAAATAAAAGTCAAAACAAAAAAAATTAAATGTATATTTGCAACGTACCCTCATTTCCCCCATACCACCATTTTCCCCTATCCCCCCCCCCCCTCCTAAATAATTAGACAAAAAGAAAATTAAAAATTGTTTTTAACTGACTCTCATTACCTAAATATCTTATTAACGATAAATTTAATATTTTTTCTCATTTGTTTGTCTGGCCTATTCGGCAATGTAATTGGTGTAGAAATAAAGCCACAAACCCTAAATATGCAATTGAATCGGTGAGTGCAGAAACCACTTCAGTAAAAAAAATCCGATAAATCGTTTTTGATTAAAATAAGCGTAGAAAGGCAAGATGCGCGTTGGCTTAAAATATTCTGTTGAGTAGTTCAGTAAATACAGGACGTTTGTTTCGAGTGTAGAAAGAGAGGAGGAGTAATTATTTTTTCTTCCTCCTGAAAAATTTGAAATTTTTGACTGACGTTGTTTCTGCACTCACCGATTCAATTATAGTGCAGTGTTACTGTTTACGTGCTATGTTATTTTAACTGAGATTTTTCCATTCACTTTTAAGTCTCTGTCTTCCTAACCAAGCTCGCTAAAGGAGATAAACTATAAATTCAACAATACATTTTAAAATGTTAATAAAATATCTCCATTCCAAGACATTTAACTCCCGATTAACTTCTTCAGTCAGAATTTTGAAATCCTTGTCTAAAAAATTGATTTTTTTAAACTATATTAATAACCATAAGCATCCCACAATTAAATGTTGAACATCTTGAAGTGTTTTTAGAAGTTTTTCATTTTTTTTTTTTGTGAAATCGTTACATTTTTGAACATTTAGTTACTTAACAAAATTGAATGAAAATACCAATCCTAAAAATTAAACAATTTGTCAATTTTATCACAATTAAATTCTTTCATATATTTTAGTACTTGGTGTCACCACTGTTTTAAGACACAAAAAACTGGAGAGAGTTATAAATAATAGTTTATCTATTCGATTCTATTTTCAGGATATCAAACAAAACTTTTTGAAATTTATTCTTCAAGACATATAAAATAATTTTAAAGTAAAATTATTGGACAAAACTATATTTTAAAAGTAAAAATGGCCAAAAAGTTTACATCCGAAATACCAGACGCCAGTTCTGGAGGAGTTAAAACTATTTTTAAAAATATATCGTCACACTCTAGTATAATATTTCTGACACGAATTATATCAAAGTATATAACAGACAACTATTTATTTTAAAAAGCAACGTGTTTTAAAACAGAAATTTACTAATGAAACAATTAACCCATTAAGGCCCTTTCAGGTGGCGCTAATTTATGGTTTTGAGACTAAAATGTTAAGAGTTTTACCGTAAAAGTTGCCTTAAACAGCATCAATGCCCTTGGATCAGTTGAAATGTACACTATTGAATACAACGGAGCAATTTTTTAATTGAAAAGTTGATTTATTAAAATTGAGATTTTTTTTAAAAAAGTGTCCCTAAAAAGGGACGCCAGGCATTAATGGGTTAAAACTCTTAAAAACCATAACATCAATGTAAAGCATTACTGCTAAAAGGGGAATATTTAAATTCCTTCAGATATAATTCTGTAGTCTATGTCTAGTCTGTTCAATAAGTTATTGTTTTAAGCCACACTTACAATGTTCCTAAAAATCCCTTTTGAGGGTAATTTTGTACCTTAAAATTGCTCTTAAACATATACATTGCATAACTGAACTGTCTGCTACTTGATTAAATCCCAGCCATTTGAGAACATTTCGTTAATAAGGAAAATGTCTAATAATTTAATTGAACACAAAACAATTCCCAAATGTCAAAAGCTGAATGCTTGAATATGTTGGGAACAATAACCAAACAGATCTGTGTCAATAATGACAATAATTTATTTATATACATTAAATAATTTTAAATCGACAATCTGAGTATATTTACTAATGGAAGATTGAAACGAATATGACTTTCGTTATTTGTATAAAAATGACTATTTTTAAGAAGTTGCTGTGTGTGTGTGTCATTAAGGTTTTAAACGCATTTTTTTTTCAATAAAACAACAAATATAGACTTTTAATTTTAAATCAGCACCATTTGACCGCCGGTCTTAAAAAATCATAGTAAATCCGATACAAGTTCGAACTGCCCTTTTGTTGAGAAATTTTTTCTAAACCTTAAAGAAATATGCGCTTACAAAAGCAATGAATCCGAAAATAGTATTAACTCTGGCTTAAAACAAAATCATCCTTATCCCTTTTCGTTTGATAGTTTAGACTCGTCTAAAACACACGTCAGAGATGGAAAAAAGTAATGGGTGGATTATACTTATTTTTTTAATAAACATACATTCGTAGTATGAATTAAAAATAAACATACAAATTTCAAAAATTTTGGGATAACTGGTTTTCAAACTTGAAAATTAATAACTTGAAGTGCATGAAGGAGGTACAGGAGTTTCAACGGAAATAAAAAAAATAATAAAATAAAGCTTTATTAAAAACAGAAACATCTTGTACTTTCCAATATCCCTTTAAGACCGAGGTATCACAATTGTGCGGGTATAAAAGATAATGCTCAAGATTTTCAAAAGTATCGACACTGAAACAGCTGACTTGAACCATTCGTTGTTTCTGTAAAAAAAAATATATACTTTGTTTTTAAGGAATTTCTGGCATTGGTGCTGTTTAAGGAAACTTTTTCGATACAAATCTTAAAAATTTGGTATCAAAAACATAAATCAGCGTCATCTGACGATGTCTGAAAGGGTTAACTCATTAACTTCTGTAGAATACCAGGTATTAAATAGTTATTGAATGTTTAAAAAAAAATAATGATTTGGTTTGAATTATCGTCGCACTAGAGCTACACGACGGCTATTGGCGACTGGCGTCGTATTTTAGAACCACAGTCAAGTGACGAGCCGACACCTGAATAGGCACCCAACGCAACCGTTAATTGCGACATCGTACGCAACGTTAATACTTAGAAGGATATATAACGTGCACTCCCTTACACGGGGTATTATTCGTCGGACATTTTGACTGCACGGGCCGTTTATAGGTCGGCAGTTATTTTGGCGATGCCCGGACCCGAACCTGGGACCTTTCGCATGCTAGACGAGTGCATAACCGACTGGGCTCCCCAGCCTCATAATGAATTTGGAGAAACGTAATTGAGGAGTACAATAAATTATTTAACAAAAAAAAATGCAACTACGTTAGAAAGTTCTTGCTAAATAAAAAAGTAACAAAATAAGTTTACGAATAGTTATATTAAATTAACATTGCACAAACAAAACGGAATAAATGAAGCAAACTGACACTAAATGAAAATCCGGATATTTGTGAGAAGCCAAATTGCAATAGTAAAACATGATCTCATCTGACTTGTACAATTTGTTATCTGTATAAGAAATGACTTTGTTTTTAAGGAGTTGCTTGCATTGATGCTGTTGAACGCTTCTTTTTTCGATAAAACTCCAAATTTAGACTCATAATTTTAAATCCGCCACTTGACCGCCTGTCGAAAAGGGTTAAGGCGTTAAGTTACATAAAATGATATGGTTGCTGTGGCATGATTATTCAAAAAAGAAGTCGCACTGTTAAAAAATGTGGGGGGAGGGGGTTCATAAAAAAATTGTATTTTTAAATCCTCAAACTCTTGCTTTTATAATATTTTCTGTCTGAACAAAATTTATTTTAAATTGCCATTTTCTTTCCAAAATATAGCAAAACATATGCCGGCAGAGTTTGATTGAACCAACTAAACATCTTATTTTTGATCAAATATCAAGCAAAACCTCACCGTATTAAAGTACCGTAAGTTTTATAATTTAAAAAAGAATGCGCTTGTGGTGTTTTAATGCTTGTGATTTTTTTGTGATAATTTAAAAAGAATGTGTTTTAATGTTTGTTTCGATTAAGTTAAAATAGATCACAATATCTCATCCCACCTCTAATAGGGTTATAGGAATATAGATGTGTTTTGGTCGATTCCGAGATCAGAATCCTAACTCTTCTATTAATAAACAATCCCGATTAAGGATCTTTTTCAAAGAATTGCAACGCAATTTAATATTCTATTATTATTTTAAGAATTGCTATCTGAATAAAAAAAAAATTCTTACTATATTGCTGGTAATAATTGAAATTCCCAATTTTCGTCAATAAATTATAAAAAACCTATTTTACCATGTTTTTAATGTATTTTTGTATATAAAAATTTAATCAATTTTTTTAAACTCTATTAATCAGTGTGTACAGCAAAAATTAAAAAATAATAATAACAGTTCCGTATACGGTTTGAACAAACAGCCTAGCGGCGAATGCTTTCGACATCGGTGAAATAGTCCAATGATACCTTATTTCTAGAGCAATAGATAATATTTCTGATTTCTATGCTTTGTTAAACTGTGGCGGCCATGCCGGACATTGGCGATAAACTATCATGTGTTGCAACCCTTCAATCTCTGTACAGTATAAATACTGCAGCTTGAGCTCTGTTTTCAGTTTCGTTGTTTTTACTAACGTTGTTGTGTAAATAAAATTGTTATTGTTTTGAATCTGCTTGCACGCCCCTTCATTTCTGTTCGAGCCATATTACCCCCCAAATTTGGTGACCCGGACGGAGCAGGAATGATTGGGCTGCATGCATTTTCAATATTTTAGGGTTTTTTTAAAACTTTTTCCCAACACTTGGCTAGCGTTTGAATTGCCTTGTTGGGTATTAATCTTTCGTAAAAGTAACGCATAACAACGTTTGTTTCTGTTTTTTAAAGTTTGAAATGCTTTGGTAAAATTTGGTAAGTGCAATTCTTTCCTCAGTCTGCTGCTCCTTTTTGTGTGTAAATTTGTATTGAATTCTTTGTACTTTTAGTGATTTGCATAGATTTTAGTCTTTTTAAAATGTCAGTAAATAATAGCACGGATACGTCTGACCTATCTGCTAACTCTGAAATGGCTTACGTCAACATTGACAAGATTTCTGCCCGGCTACCAAACTTTTGGTCGGATTCGCCGGAGCTATATTTTATAAGTATTGAGGCTTCTTTTAGCTTGTCCGGTATTAAATCGGAAAAGGTAAAGTTTTTGTCTTTGGTTGCGGCCCTTGACCAGCAAACCATGTTGATTATTTCCGATTTGATCCGTAATCCGGATCCTGAAAAGCCTTATACTGTTATAAAAGAGCGTTTAATTAAAGAGTTTACTGTTTCAGAGGTCCGACGTATTCAAACGGTGCTAAAAGAATTGACCCTTGGTGATTTGAAACCATCCGCCTTTTTGAGGAAAATGCGTGAGCAAGCGGGGTCTGGTTTTTCTGATACTGGCTTAAAAGTCAATTTTTCTTTCACAAATGCCTAGTTCGGTACAATCAATTTTAAGCACACTGGATACTGATTTACCTGGCTTGGCCGAAGTAGCTGATAAAATTTTCGACGTCGCAAACTTTGATCAAAGTCGTTTTTGCGATGCAGTTCAGCATACTGACACGGTAAATTGCCCGTCTTCTTCCGGTTCGAAAGAAGTACCAGTGTTGCAATCACAGATTGATGATTTAAAAAGTGAAGTAAAATCTTTACATATAAAAATTGACAAACTTTTAAAAAACCAGAGATCTAGCTCTGACTCCCGCGGTCGCTCATATTCTCGCAGAACGGCAGAGGGTAATTCTTCCCGGAAATCTAATATTTGCTGGTACCACGAAAAGTACGCCGAAAAGGCAGCTAGGTGCATAAAACCCTGTTCTTATGAATCAAAAAACTAGTCGCCCCAAGTTCGGAAGTAGTGAACCCGTCTGACAGTGGGGTCTTAAGTCACCGTTTATTTGTGTCTGATCATAGGACTAAATTAAAATTCTTGGTAGACAGTGGTTCTGATGTAAGTCTTTTACCCAAGACCTTTAAAAGCTGTCGTTTTCCAGCAAGATATTGTTTAAGTGCTGCGAATGGTACCAGCATTAAGACGTACGGATCTAAATTGCTTGTAATTGATGTTGGGCTCAGAAGAAATTTTTCATTTACCTTTGTAATAGCCGATGTTTCCAAACCTATATTGGGTGCAGATTTTTTGCAAAAATTTGGTTTGTTGGTTGATATTCGCAATAACCGTATAATTGACCCTTTGACTTCTCGCAAAAGTCGGGGTCAGGTTTTGCCAACGTTTGTACAAAGCGTTAAAACTGTCGTTAGCAGTGGGGGTAAATTCCACGAACTTTTAAATACATTTCCTGAAATCACCAAAGTCCAATCCCAACCGTTAAAGGTTAAACATGACACCGTGCATCATATCCAGACGTTTGGTCCTCCTGTTTGCTCTAAAGCAAGACGTTTACATCCCGCTAAACTTAAGGCGGCCAAAGATGAATTTGCGTTTATGCTAGAGCATGGGATTTGTAGGCCATCTAAAAGCCCATGGGCTAGTCCTTTGCACATGGTGCCGAAAAACAATTCGGATTGGAGACCGACGGTCGATTATCGGAATCTTAATTGCATTACTCGGCCCGATAAATATCCTTTACCGAATTTACAAGATTTTACCCAAAATTTGGCCGGAAATAGCATATTTAGTAAACTTGATTTAGTTCGTGCCTTCAACCAAATTCCAGTTTTTGAGCCCGACATCGAAAAAACAGCGGTTATAACACCGTTTGGGCTTTTTGAATTTGTGTATATGCCCTATGGTTTGTGTAATAGTCCCCAAACGTTCCAACGTTTTATTCACGAAGTTCTTTTTGGTTTGAACTTTTGCTTTGCATATCTTGATGACGTCCTTGTGGCTAGCAAGAGTGAGGACGAGCATTTACAGCACTTGAAAGCTATTTTTGAAAGACTTTCTAAATTTGGTTTAACTATAAATGTAAACAAATGTGTTTTTGGCGTGTATGAAGTGTCTTTTCTTGGTCACTTGGTAGATGCGTTTGGTTGTAAACCGCTTCCTGATAAAGTTGAGGTGATTGTTAATTATCCTAAACCTCGAACTATTAAGGATCTGCAACGTTTTCTTGGTTGTGAGAACTTTTATCGACGTTTTATCCCTCACGCGGCAGATTTACATGCACCACTTAACGATCTACTGCGTGGCCGTAAGAAAAGCGACAATAGTGTAATAAACTGGACGCCTAGTCTTGATGAATGTTTTCAAAAATGTAAACAAGCAATTGTAGATGTAACTCAGTTGGCTCATCCAGAGCCTGATTGTAAACTTGCCTTATTCACTGACGCCAGCGATTTTGCTGTGGCGGGAGCACTACATAAGGTAACGCCTGATGGTTATGTCCCTTTATCATTTTTTTCGAAAAAGTTAAATAATGCTCAGTGTAAATATTCTGTTTTTGATAAAGAGCTCTTGGGTATTTATTTGTCAATTATTCATTTTAGATTTATGCTGGAAGGTCATGATTTTTATGTTGTCACAGACCACAAGCCACTGACTTTTGCTCTAGCACAAGGTTCTGAGAAGTGTTCCCCGAGACGTCTGCGTCATCTTGAGTTCATATCTCAATTTACTAATGACATACGTTACGTTCAGGGATCTCAGAATTTTGTTGCCGATGCCTTGTCACGAATTGAATCTATTGAATTACCTGTTAAAATTGATTTTTCTAATTTTGTAGAGCAGCAGCAGACTGACGTGGAATTGCAGGATCTCCTGGATAATCCCTCAAGGAGTAGTTTAAAATTAAAATTAATTTCTTTACCTGACTTTTGTAAACCTATTTATTGTGATATTTCATGTACAGTTGTACGGGTGTTTGTCCCCAAAAGCTTAAGGCAAAGTGTTTTCGAATCGATCCATAACTTGGCCCACATTGGCACACGCGCCACTATTAGGCAGGTGACGGCTAAGTACATCTGGCCTTCTGCACGCAAAGACCTAACTGAGTGGTGTCGTTCATGTTTACCTTGCCAAAAAGCTAAGGTGCACAAGCATACTGTGTCCCCTTTAGGTACAATTCCGGTGCCTAATGCTAGGTTCCAGCATATTCATATCGATTTAATCGGCCCTCTGCCAATTGCCCAAAACTTCAAATATTGCTTAACGATTATTGACCGGTTCACAAGATGGGTGGAGGTTGTCCCTTTAACTGATGCTACATCTGAGAACGTTTGTAGAGCCTTGCTCTTAAATTGGTTAGCACGTTTTGGGACCCCTGATCGAATCTCTTGTGACCAAGGTGGTCAATTTCAATCATTTGCGTTTATTAAGCTCTTGAAGTCTTTTGGCATAGAGAAGTTACGTACTGCGGCATATAACCCAAAGGCTAACGGCTTTATAGAGAGAATTCACAGAACTCTCAAAGCCTCTTTAATGTGCCATCAGAACTGTGCTTGGCTTGACGCTTTGCCTTTGGTATTACTAGGTCTGAGAACAGCAATTCGAGAAGAATGGAACCATACCTCGGCCGAACTGGTTTATGGTCAAACGCTTAGGTTACCAGGTGAACTTTTCACCGCTTCTCAATCTGAGATTTCTCAGCCAGATTTTACCAAAAAGTTGCAAAAGGCTTTTAGCGAAGTTCGCCCTGTACCATCCAAATGGCATAGTTCCCGGACAGTATATATCCCCAAACACCTAGACACTTGTTCCCATGTTTTCATCCGTATAGATGCAGTTCGAAGGAGTCTCCAGCCACCATATGAAGGTCCGTTTCGTGTCCTTAGACGGCGTTCGAAAGTCTACCTAGTGGAGCGCCAGGGATCTAAAAAGTGGATATCCTTGGACCGGCTCAAGCCTGCATTTCTCTCGGTGGACAGCAAGTGCCAACAAGACGCTCCAGAGCTACCTTCAAATCTTCCTCCGCCGGCGCCGCCTCCCTACATAACGAGAAGTGGAAGGACTGTTCGTTTTCGTGTGACCTGAAAACTCCGGAGGGGAGTGATGTGGCGGCCATGCCGGACATTGGCGATAAACTATCATGTGTTGCAACCCTTCAATCTCTGTACAGTATAAATACTGCAGCTTGAGCTCTGTTTTCAGTTTCGTTGTTTTTACTAACGTTGTTGTGTAAATAAAATTGTTATTGTTTTGAATCTGCTTGCACGCCCCTTCATTTCTGTTCGAGCCATATTACCCCCCAAAAAACAACATCAGCGATGATTTTTTATTAGACATTTGGATGTTGAGTGTTGATATAATACATGCCAATCACTCAAAAATTGAAATGTAATAATAAAATCTAGTATAACTATTTTACAAGAAACTATTATATTTAATAAAATATTACACAAACCTTAAATATAGATTACAGTGGCGACCAAAAGTATATACCCGGAATGTTTTGGAACTTAGTTTTTAAAATCCGAAAGCATTTGTATATTTTATACTTTATTCCTCTTTGCCTAAAAAAGTACATATTTCGAAGTACAAAAATATGAATCAGTTTTGTTTTTCAGAAACCCCATAAATTCACGAACCATAGTTTTAGAGAAATTGAATAGAAATGTTTTAACAGCAATCTTACATCGAAATTACCCAACAAAAATTTAACAACAATATTTTGAGAGGGATGCATTATTAGTGCTAGAAATAATATTGAAAAAAAAAGCATTACTATGATTACATATTACAATGAAAAACTCCCTTTTAAATCGGGACTTGTGGGGTATCTGTAAAAATTGATTCACATAACAAGCATAATCTCTATAAAAAGTTGAATCACCCTTATAGTGGTTGTGAAAATGTCATTAAGTTTACCTTTGAATTTGGTAACTTTGGGCAAGGAACCCCCCCTTTCAAGGTAGTTCCTTCTTATAATATACATTTTTTAAAAAATTCGCTTCCTTTATCTAGTAGCAGCAACTCGCCTTCACCTATTGATAAAAATATTAAAAACGGAAAGTCAGAATTAGGTTTTTATGTTTGGGCCAAAGTTTCCACATTCGACGTTATTTTTAGATGTAATAATATCACATAAGAGTGTCAAATCGGGAAGAAAAATCACTGGGTTCTTTAACCTCCACGCAAAGCTAATATTAATTGTAATCTGAAAGCTTAGTAGGTATTCTCAAAAATTAGAATACCTTGAAATAAGAATAATTGAAGCAAAAACTTTATTTGCGAACAATGCAGCTAAAACAATAGGTTGTTAGTATTTCTTAATATTCATTTTTTATTTTAATTAATCTTAAAACCTCGATTTACATAGAACATTTCTCTCCATGTAAAACATTAAATGGCTTTGCTCCTTAATGCCAAAATAAGTTTAATACATTATCGTTGTTTTAAATACACGCTCTAAAAACAATGCTCTTTAAATATTCTCCTTACAAAAATCTCTCCACCTATCAAAACAAGCATTATGTTTAGTAACTATAAACTGCAACAGCTATCACGTTTATAATCATTACATATAATCATATCGTTTATATCATAACTTTTATAATTATTGTCTTGCAACTAGTCCAGCTGCAACAAGTCAAAAACCCTCTATTAAACAAAATATCTTTTTTTTAATATCTATAAATACTTTTTTCAGCAGAGACCGTCTTTCTGGTAAATTAATATTTAAGAAAATCACATTTTTATCCCTTAAAAAAGCACTTTAGATAACAAAGACACCAGAATTAATGCAGGCAAAAAAGAAGCATTTTTTTGCATAGTTTTAGCACTCAGTTGAGAATTTGTCAAAAAACTAAAATAAGATAAATCGTGCAATGCTTGAAAAATATAGTATAATACTTGTTATATATAACGGGGTTATATCAATATAACTATAAATAAATTGCCTTTAAGGCTTATAAGCAACTTTAATATAAAATTTTATTATAAGATTCTTACTAAATTTTACTTTGAAACTAAAATTTCTAAAATAAATAAAATTTTAATATCCTTAACTATTTCAATGAAAAATCCTTTAGTAAATGAGTGTTTACACATTTAAATTTTTACGATTTTCTGCATGATCGATTTATCTACCATTTTAATATTGCATGTACTACAGCTATAAGAAAACAAAATATTTTTTCCCGAAAAATATATTCATAGAAGCCTGTTTTTGGTGACAATTTAAGTGTTTTGATGTATAAAGATTTCGCAAAAAAACGATAAACTTATATGAACTATGCAATCCCTATAATCTTCGGTTTCTATTTTCAACGTTAAATCTTCACATCAGTTTAATATAAGCTTTTATTAATTGACCTTGTTTCTCTCAGTTATTCACCCATTAAAATCTTCATTTCTAAATAAAATTAGTTAAGTTTAAGTTTTTAATTTCGATTTTTAGCTAAACTTGTCCTATATAAATTGTTTAGAATTATGTTCATCTGTGTTGCATCTATTTGATTTAGTTTATTTTAATCAAGAAGCTCATTTTCAGGTTTTCTTGATAATCGTTGTTAGAGTTGAGTATTTTATTGTGACTTTTGAATATATGCAGTCTTACAGGAAAAATAAAATTATAAATATATTTTTAAACATTATACTCTATTAATTTTACATCATACTAAACGAAATACAAAATCAAAACTCGAAAAATAGTTAGCAAAATACTGACTTCTCTACCCAGTTCGATAAAACCATCGATAAGTTAAATCTTCTTCCCATTTTACAGATAAAAGTATCCAAAGCCCGCTGAGTTATTGCGATTGAATGACTGTGAGCATGAATCCCGGATAAAACCTTTATTTCTCCTTAATGAGAAATCTGAATAAACCTGTCTGTGATGAGAAAATAAAAATTCTACCCCATGGACAACTTCCCCCTACAAATTAATCCACACGGGTAAACTATTTGCAACTAATCTGGCCTCATAAGCTCACTGTGACGTAACACTATCCGCCCCGTTCGGATTGTCAACTGTTCCGAAAAAGAATTAACGAAACCTGTTCGAAACCTGAAAAGCATAGTCGGACATTTATATATTATGAGTACACGCAGAATCAAATATAGAACATAAATCATCAACAAATTATATATGGCTATAATACATACGTATATTCCCTTTTTTTATAATATTAATCTCAAAAAAACATGTTCCGATTTTTTAACCAATGGAAATTTAAAACGCGGTAAAACAAATAAAACTGTTGAAGAATTTCAAAAATGCCAAATATTCAAAATTATATTAAAAAACTAGCAAATTTATACCCGTACTTTGCACGGATTAAATAAATATCAAATCGATCCAAGTATGTGTACCATATAACCTGTTATAAAATCATAAACTTAAGTTATTCTCTTCCCACTCGTTATCAAGTAAAAATCTCAAATCATTGCCCTAATATTCTAAAATCAGAAATACGCTGTAAAATGTACTCATAAATGTCATCACAATTCCCTCATAAATACATAAAACCTTTTAATTCTTTTGGCTCGTTTTGGTAAATAATTTGGCGAGAAAATAGATATAGCTACAAACACACCCATTATACGCCTCTAACACAACGACCTTAGCATATCCAACCAGCTTATAAATTATTTAAAAAAAACATTTTGCCCATTTGGCGAGTTTTAATTAATACTTTGGCGAGATTGGCAACATATTTGGCGAAACAATAAAGACATAATACCCTTATATGCAGCTCTAGTGCGATGGCTTAATTAACCATCATAGTTCAGTAATAGCTTAACAAACATTTTGCTCATTTGGCGAGTTTTAATCAATGAATTGGCGAGATTGGCAACGTATTTGGCGAAAAAGTAAAGACATAAAACCCTAATATGCAGCTCGTGCGATGACCTTTATTAACCATCATTGTTCAGTAATAGCTTAACAAACCATTTGCCCATTTAGCGAGTTTTTATTATAATTTGGCGGAATTGGCAACGTATTTGGCGAGAAAATAAAGACCTAACGGCAGCTCTAGAACTTATAGGTTAACTACACAGTTATTGCCTGAACATGCATATTTGTAATCAACAGAACCATCATTGACGAAATCATCAACAAATCCAGGAATCAAGACTTGTCGGAAATACGTCACTTGAAACATATCAATTATTTTCAAATAATGAATTTAGTTTCTGAAAGTTATGGCAACACAATAAAATAAACATTTTCAATTTTATTTATTTTCGTTGAAAGTTTTATTGAATTGTTTCTTCAGATGGCATCAGGAAAGTAAAGAAATCGTCGGATTTGAGCGAAAGTGGTGTAGTTTTCCCAAAAAATTCAAATTTTCTCTAAAAATAGAACACTTTGAGCTCTGAAAGTTCTTATTTTGTAACTCAAGTAGGAACTACGCATTTGTGCCAAGTTACGAGTCAAACAAATGTCTAGTTTGTGAGTTTCGGAGAGACATACATACACACACACATACAAAACTTCATTTTTATTATTATAGATACGATAATGAATATATTCAACAATAATATACAACATTAATTAAAGAAAAATAACATTCAATGTTATTTAAACTGCATCTTAAACAAAACGTTACAAAAGAAATAGTTTAAGAGAGATGTTTAGTTATTACACTGTTAAAAAAAATTACTGAATTTGAAGGAAAAAGCCCGGCAGCTGAGTTGCCGGGCTTTTCCCGTTCCGTTAAGTATTTTCCCGTTACGAAGTTCCGTTTCTTATTTCTCCGTTATTAAAATTTTCCATTTTGAATTTTCCCGTATATTTACAGAAGTCCCGTTTCTTATTTCTCCGTTATTAAAATTTTCCATTTTGAATTTTCCCGTATATTTACAGAAGTCCCGTTTCTTATTTCTCCGTTATTAAAATTTTCCATTTTGTACAGGGTGGCCCAAAAGTAGCCTAACAGTTAATGTTGTACTATTGGTAAGAACTTCGGCTTATTTAGAACAGGTATTTGACATAGTCGTGCTTAGTTTTGTTGTTTCGCTAAAATAAAGTCGTAACTAAAACTAAGCACGACTATGTCAAATACCTGTTCTAAATAAGCCAAAGTTCTTACCAATGGTACAACATTAACTGTTAAACTACTTTTGGGCCATCCTGTATTTCCCCTCGTATCCACCGTAGAATATAAAAATAAATTTAAAACCAGTCCATTATCTGCAGTATAATATAATTGTCAAAATTACATATTTTTTTCAACTATAATATATAATTAAGCTATTTTAAAAGGCAACAAACTGTTAGATATTAAATTATAGTGATTTAGCACATTGACTTTACATATTAAAATTACTTTGAAAGAAAAACAGCAAGTTTCAAAAATGTAATGCATCATAATACAAAAAATTAAATTTATCTTTCAATGTAAAACGTTCTTGATTAATAACCAGAATTTAAGACACAAATTATGCATTTTAAAAATAATACTTTTAACCATAAAGAAGTAGAGATTAAAGTTTTTCATACTGTTTTTCTTTTTTAGCAAGTAATAACTAAATAATTTTATAATAATATATATGTATCGGTTGAATAAGAAACCAAAGCAATTTACAGAACATTTTTATTTCAACAGAAAAAAGTATTACATTTACACTTACCTTGATTAAATTTTTAAACAAAATAATCCAAACATTTCCAACAAAAAATGTAGTTTCACAATTTCCAACACACATATTTTAAAAACACTTTGAGCTTGTATATGAAAAAGATTGAACATTACGTCTGTGAAAAACATCGAAAGTGAGAATATCGAACCAAGCAATGCGACGATGGGACACTTACCTTAATAATTTTAACATAATAATCCAAATAATTCCAACAAAAAATGTAGTTTCACTATTTCCAGCACACATATTTTTAAAATACACTTTGCGTGGCATTAAGTTTGAAATTCTAGCATATTTAAGTGATAAGACCTCGAAATAATACAGCGAAAACCACGGTTTCCTTTTGTAGAAAACGAAAGTAATGAGCAGATGCTTGACACCCGGCTTTTCACTGCAGTATAACTTCGAACATGTTTATTTTCTTTTCTTCAGTTAGACATCATCTGTAGTCATAATAGTTCTGTACAACAAATTCTAAATCCGATTTCAGCTGCCGGTAAAAAGTCGTAACAAAATGTATGTTTTAAAATCATCCTCTTTAAGTTGGCTCGAAACATTATCTCACAACTTTTTACAATTTTTAATATGCCTTATAATCCATATTCTATCACATGCTGATTCTGTCGAAATCATCGAGAGAAAACGAAAAAAAGAATTATTCTTTTTGCATAAAAGAGGAGTTGAGCAGTACCATGCAATCTTCAAAAGTTTTTCCAAACGATTTACAAATATTTAAAGTTGCTTTAAAAAACTATTTTTAATTATTTAATGTGTTCTAATCGTATTTTCAGCAAGAACTGTTTGCTTTACATATTGCTTGCATTTTTATTATACGATTTTTATCAAACTGTTTGATAGAAGTTTGCGAAAACAAAGCATTCTTTGACTGCGCTAAAGCTCAATTCAAGAACGTAGTGTAAATTGGACTAAAAAGCAGCTGCAATAGTAAACAATAGTTATAATTTTGTTCTATCTTTACAATACTTACATATTCTAATAAAGACAATCAGTTTTGCTATTAAAAACATGCAATTTATGTTCTGAAAGGCAAAATTTAAAATTCGAGTTGCTTGTATACGTGCTATGGATTTTTATGTTTAGGCCTAAACTTCAATAAGCCGCCATTGTTTGTAACACTTCGCGTCTAAAAACGGGAAAATTCCGTTTCCGCTCTTTACGGACATTTTCGGTTCGGTTTACGGACATTTCCCGTTTTTAGAAGAAGAAAAACCGTTTTCAGAAGAAACAAACCCGTTTTCAGTAGTTACCGGAAAGTTCCGTTAAAATCAGTAATTTTCTCTCCTGAAATTTCAGGTTTTTTTTAACAGTGTAGTTAGTCAAAAAAAATTAATACATTAGAGTTTGAATCGCTATCTCAGTGAAAGTATTGATTTGCCATGTAAACAATTTTTCACCAGGTATGAAAATCTTCATAACAGCAAAATAATATATATTTTTTTAAAAAAGCATCTTTTTTTTAATAATTAATAGATAAAGTTTATAAATATTGACACCCACTTAGGTGCGTTTTGATGCAAAAATAACTTTGAAATTCATATTTAAACAACCATATAATATTTTCAATTTATTATTTTTATTCTACTGTTATGCCGATTCTCATAGAAGTGTAAAAAAATGCTTACATGGTGAAGCAATACTTTCGAAGTAGTTGTGAATTTAAAACTTATGAATTAGTTATATAGGGATTTACCATTCAACTTCATAGAAATGAAACTAAGCCTTGTAATTTTTATAATAAAAGAGATATTTTTGAAAATTAGCAATTTAAGCATTTAGTTTATTACCTATAGACAAACTCCTAGTTAAAAAATATCTTATCTGGAATTTTGTTTAAATTAGTCATTAAAACGACTAACATACATAAGTTTACCAAAATTTTACATAAAATAAGTTTTGCTTTAAAATGCGAGTAAATATATCTTAAGAAACTACAAAAACACTTACTTAACAGTTACTCACATTATCATAAAAAAACATTTCGTGTAATCAAAAACAGCGCACAGTGGGGCCAAATTGAAATCTACCGCGCCAAAATTAATCCAGCTTCCCCTGCCCGTCAGATCGCCATAAAGAGTTGTGTGGAAATCATAAATTGCATTAAAAATTACTGTTAAGTGATCTTAAGACCATTATTGATTGACATTATTTATTATTTCTCTTAAATCCTACTTTTTTTATCTTGATTCAAACGTCCGTGTGTCTAGGCGGTAAGCTATCGGTAGAACTAGAAAATTTGCCATGAATTGAATTTTGCATGCAAAGTGGATAAGTCCTATCAAAGAATAGCTTCTTTTACTTATGCGGTTTTTTTTCACTATCACTAAATTGTCAATGATTTTTGGTGTAGGAAGTGTCTCTATAAGTTTTATACGTGTTTCACATTAGTTAACTTCTCAATTAAAAGTTTTACTTTGATATTCTCGAACGTTTCGGGAAATGGTTAGCCGCTTTAGTGTACATTAAAAAAAGAAATCTCATGAGATTGCAAGTTATTGCAAGTAAAATTTTATGGAATGTGTTCAGTAGACTTGATATTACATTGCAACAATAAAATTACGGCGTTGCAAGGAGTTGCAAAAAAGTTGCACCATTTTGAATACCGTGTATATATTTTAATTTTCGCATTTTTCATAATCTACATCTATCGAGTTAAAAGTGTAATATTAACTTTACAATAATCATTAAAAGGTACATACATATAATGTACATACTTTGTTTAAAAGGTTCTATTTCAAAAACCTCACAAATTAACCATATAACACTGGTACACGACCTCTCACTTTAGAAGTAGACAGCTGACTAAACAAAAGGCAAATTAGCGAGAAACAAAAACCTTCGAATTTGGCAAAAACTTTTTTGAAAGTCGATTTTTTGTGTTTTGGCGCGCTAGATTTTGATTTGGCCCCACTGTGCAGCGTTAAATATTATTTTACGATAAATATTTTTTTATTTTTTATTCTAATGCATAATGTCGATAAACTTGTGCACACTCATATAATTATTTAATGACTCGAAAAAGAAAATGTATACACTTTTTTTGGAAAGGTGACGTACATAAAATATTTCGAGCATACTACAGTTTTTTAAACTAAGTTCAAGACTCGTTGACTAAACAATTATCCTACTAGAATTAAACATAATAAATTTCACAAAAAAAATAATACTTAATTAAATAAAATTAAGCATGTGATATGCATTTTTTCAGCAGAAAAAGTAATTTTTAACTTTTATGTTAGCCATGATAAATATTAAAAAAAATGTCAGCTATTATTGTTTTCTAGGTGTACATGTCATATATTTGAAGCTAAAAAGTCCTTTGATACTTGGATGCTTAGAAAGAAAGTTGTTAAAGGGATTACGGACAAACCATTGGATGGACAGAAAGACAGAGTTACATTCATATAGGCGGATAGTATAAATACTAGTTCTGTGATATGAGAACCTTGAAACATTTTTTAAAAAAAATCCCCCTGTTAGAAAAGTATTCAAAAAATCAACGGGTAAAAAAATTGAAAGGACAGTTAGAAGTATAAAATAGCAAAACAAATATTCGTAACTGAAGTCATAACTTTTAAGCAATAAAGTATATATATTTAAAATTTAACGGTAGGAACGGAATTTGAAAGAAGGGTACAGGACAGGCGGATGTTTATCTCCACTTTGCCAATAACCAACTTTACGTTTTTCAAATATTTTAAGTGATTAAATATGTTTAAAAGTATAAGTGAGAAATCAATTATTAAGGACACACAGTACGGTATCTCCCAAAAAGTTTTCCATTTCTCGATTGGTCTGATCCAAAAATAATTAAACGAATAAGATAAAATACTTATATTTTTATTTAGCTTATATTATCATTCTAAAACTCAAGGCTTTTAACAAGATACTTGTTGTTTACAAGTTTTAACAAAAGTACACTCAATACACAAATCTGCTGTTCGTCAACGAAGCGTTGTATTATCTCTCATTTGTGAAAATCTTAGTTACTTTTCTCTTTACGCGGGACCATAAATGTGCTTTCATTAGACATCCCACGGTGTTCAAAGCATTTAAAATTAAACATTCTCCATTAACATATTTGATATCATTCCTAAACATTCAGCTCAACATTCCAGTTAAGCGTCATATATCACTGCATTTTGATTAAACGCCATTCTATGCCGCGTGCTTAAGATAGCACTGCAGTTAAGCAAAGCGTACCATAAAGATTAAGTTGAAAATTCCTTACGAATTCAAGAATAGTCATAAGTATAATCATCCAGCAGAAAATCTTGATTTTCTTTCTTGGACTTTAATATTCTACTTCAAGATACTCACATACCTTTCTCGAGTGTGGTTTGTTGAAAATTCGAGGCTGGCCACTGCTCAGATAAATAATGAACCACAGCATAATTAATTAGTTTGAAAAGTAATTAATAAAATTGAGAACCGACTGAGATTAAGGTGTTGATAGAATAAATTAACACGGGGAATTTGGGAATTTATATTATACGGCTACATCTTAATTATACAAAAAAGCTACAAGATTTGCGAATATGATTCTTTTTATATTTGATGATTATTTAGAATTTGAAAAAATATTCATCTTAATCAATTGTTGCTTTATGGGTTTTCTTTATTGAACCTTTATATTTTTTACTAAATAAATGCTTAAGTGATTTGGTAAGGGATAAAAGCTTACTAAAAATAACGCTTTATTAACACCAGTTTTCTTGAATTTGCACTCAAGAATGAGTTTTATTTCTTCACGAATGTTGACTTTGTTTTTGGCATACCTTTACAACTAGATTCTTAAGAAGTACATTACAACTATATTCTTTGGACGATAGAAGCCGTTAAGAAGGTGTGGGACATAAAATAGCTTAATCACTTCTGAATAATTTTAACATAAAAACTTCCAATCTAACACCCCAACCCTTTCTAATATGTACCGTCAAAGCGGGTATCTTTGGCCACGCGTCGGAAAAATATATGTTTCTTAATTTCTCTTCCTAAAATTATCTCATCTTAAATTGTTTTACATTTTTGGAAAGGTGGAAACCCCATCGCCTTTTTATTTCATATAAAAAATATCATTATAATTCTGGCAATATTACAAATGCAGTTTTCATTCTTACGAGCATAAAATGACAAAAAAAATATTTCTTCCAACTTTGGTCTGGAACACTTAAAAAAATATTGGATATATTTTAGTAAAACACTGATAGTAAAGTAAATTACTGATGATTACTTAAGTAAATTACTGATTTTTTAAAAATATTTTTTTTAAAAAATCTCACGATTTTAAACATTTAAAAGATAAAGATAGAATGCAAGAAACGTGTACCACTCAAAATCGCAAATGTTGAAAGGTTAACATTTTCAGATTCCTAATTATGAATACACTGCGTAGAATAATGATAGAACCACCATGTATTTTCAACATAGCATAAAATAATTGAAAGAAATCATTGAAATTAATACTTTTATTGTAAATATACGTAATAAGAATGAAAATCTCTATATAATATAAAATTGTAATTGTCGTACGCTTGAAAGCCACGTGACTTACACGGCTTCAGCCAATCAGAAACGTCAGAAACGCGGAAAGTAAGTGTGGCCGGTGTGCTTGTTTTGTGCCAGGGCTGCTTCAGGTTGCATTCCGTGTCTTTGGTCGAGAAAGTTTCTTAGCGCTAGAGCTACGTGATGCCCTAGGGGAGTCCCACGGAAGCTAGCTTATGTTTCAACTATTGGCATCGGTCTTGAGATTCCGGCCGCGGATCATAAAAACCATAATGGGGCCCGGATGGCCGAGTGGTAAGCATCGCAGGCCAGCAGTCTGCGTGCTGTAACGGGCGCGGGTTCGATTCCCGCCTTCGCCCTGGGTGTATTTCCTCTCTTTGTGACAGTAAAAAATCTTTCTGTGTCTGTCTTACTTGACGAAGACTTATAAGCGACTCACTGAGCAAGCACACAAGTCGGAATATATATGTAAAATACCCCCCCCCCCCTACCCGTAAAAACCATAGAGTTAGGAAAGAGAATAGAGCGGTCTATACGTATGTGTGCAGTAGCGCAGAAAAGAAGCAGGCTGGAGCGGTGCATCTTGGGACACTCAGTGACAGTTTCCATAGTTTCGACTACTATGTTATGCGCGGTAGCTGAAAAAACTGCTAAAGCGGTGCATCTTGGGCTACCTCAGTGCCGGTTTGTTATGAGCAGTAGCTCGAAAAACCTGACAACCTTGCTTCAATAAATTTGAATTGATAGACCCAAAGACATTAAATAGAATGGACTGCGCTTCAATAGTAAAGCAGCTTAGGGATGGAAAACTGAAACCGTTTTTTTTAAACCGGTATTTTGGCCCCGGTTTTGACAGAAAAAAAAGTTTTTTATAAGGCCGGTCTGAACCGGAAACCGGTTTTTCAGGGAAAAAACCGACGGAAACTCTTTTTTTCTCAAAAACCCTTTGCAAATTAGCATTATGTCCTAAACATCACAAATCGCCAAAAGGTGAAAGGTTGCTACATATGGCAACTTAACGTTACCGTTGCGTTACGAACTATTCGAAATTGTCGCCAGACCTGAATATCAGCTGGCCAGCCGAAGTAGCGACTTGCAGCTATTTCCAAGTCACGTGGGTTTCTAACAATCACAGTCGCTTGGTGTTTTTTTTTAATGTTTTGCAGACGATCTTTTGCGCAAATTTCTGATTTTTTTTCTTCTGGCTTTTATAATAAATATTTAATTACATTCTTTTTATCTCTGAGCATGTAAACAATCGTGAATGTCTTAATTCAGTAACGTTTTGTGCAATATGCCAAATGCTTGTGCAATTCCTAATTGTAAAGAGAGGTATAAAAAAAGGATTTGTCACACACCCCTTCACAAGTAAAATTTATATAGTTCTGCATACTTTTAGTAATTGCGTTCTTTATAAACTATACTTTCTATCGAGGGAATTCATTCTAAAAGCTCTTTTATACTGAAGAATCATATTCATGATTAAGTCAACGTTGTTAGAATTCTAATTATAATTAATCTTTTGGGCGGTAGCTGAAAAAATCTGCTAAAGCGGTGCATCTTGGGCTACCTCAATGCCGGTTTGTTATGAGCAGTAGCTCGAAAAACCTGACAACCTTGCTTCAATAAATTTGAATTGATAGACCCAAAGACATTAAATAGAATGGACTGCGCTTCAATAGTAAAGCAGCTTAGGGATGGAAAACCAAGTCAATTAAATTAATGGTCTGGAAATTGGCAGCTTAGAAGTAGAATATTTTTGGTACAATTTGGTAAAAAAAAACTGTTTTGCAATCGTAGTTTTTGAGTTATTTATATTTAACCCTTTCAGTCCCAGTGATGCCGTTTGGAATCATCACTTTCAAAATTTTTTTTCAAAATGTTTATGTCCCGTTATGACATCCTAACACACATCATTCGATTCTTCACACTTTGTTCTATAAGACAATATTTTATATTAATCTCAATAGAAGTCAGAACTACTATTTTTTTTATTTATTTAGAAAAAAAGCTAAGAAGCGTTTCACCTGATTTTTGAAAGTTCACTTCAGTTCCACATACTTAAAACACAATTTAAACTATTTCAGTTAAAATAATTACTATTTTTTTTAATAATATGGTCAGATACCTTAAAATATATAACTCGAAGGGTTTTTAGGTAATATATATATTTATTTTGTTTTTTCCACAGTAACACAATTTTGGCATCATTTCAAAAACCATATAAAAAATTAAAGTGAATTTTTTTCTTATGGAACTCTTATTTTGACCTAAAATAAGCTTATTTTGTGAATATCAGATGCTTCTGTAGTGTAGTAAATTTTTGGGACTGAAAGGGTTAAAAAGTCGAACATTTGTTGAATTTGAAATATATTGATGAGTTTTAGAAAGCTGGGTATATTCCATGTGAAACAAAGGAAAAAACAATATTTCAAAAAGACCTATTTGATTTTTTTAATGCGCAGTCCTTCCTATTTAAATGTCTTTAGATCGACCCCTTTGTTCCTACTTCTTAACTCTATGGTAAAAACAGCCGAAGCCGATGCATCTTCCCTTTTTCGTCTGGCGCACTCTCCCCGCTGGTCGGGACCTTTTAACTAATATATCTTCCCGATTGTTCGAATTAATTTTTGCAGTATGAAATTAAAAATATTGAATTAGTAAACAGTGAATGAATCACAAATTCAGTTCTTTAAATGTTTTTTGTGAAGATAAAACGCACTGAGCCAATCGTGGTAACTAAATAAGCTTAAGAGTTTGACGTCATCGCATTGACCAATCAAATCGTCTTTAACTGGTAATGAATAATTTATGTTTAATGAGCAGGAAGCATGTTTTATTCAATGCAGATTGTATAGATGAGTATTCCTGCATTGGCAGTACCCACTAATTAGTCTAAAATTTTTGTTTGCGGAGCATACAAAGAGAAATTGCGTAGCAATTTTAGGGGGTTGTCAAGCGGAAGCAAGCAAGGGCGAAAATCCCTACCGGCCGCGAAGCGGTCAATGGAATTGCGCAGCAATTCCGGGGGGTTGGCGAGCGATAGCGAGCAGGGGGCGGAGCCCCCTAGTAGTAGAATAAAAACAGAATACTTGTTTAACTTTTCGTGTAATGAAATAAAAATGCAAATATTATGTTGCAAAATGATAGGACCAGTCATAATTAATACTTAATAACATAACCCTTTTTGGCTATAACTTCAAAAATTCGACCAGGCATGCTTTTGACTAGACGTTTAAGTACATCTGCATTAATATTTTCGTATTCTGTTATAGTTGCGTCGTTCAATTCTTGAACAGTTGTATATTGCTCTCCACTGGCGTATATGGCCCTGCTTAGGTTACCCCAAACGTTCTCTATTTCGTTCAAATCAGTATAACAAGCTGGCCAGTAAATAACCTGCACTCCGTTATCCAGGAAACAATGCCAAGACGAGTTGGCAACATAAATACTGGCTTTATGATGTTGGAATTTCCAAAATGGACCCCCAATTTTTTCTCCAAACGGCAACAAATTGTCTTTCAACATGTCTTTTGGTAGTCTTCTGTTTTCATTCGTACAGAGGGGAACACAATATTGGTCTGCCCTGCGCTTCCAAAACCAGCCCAAACCATTAGCGATCGTCCCCTTCCACTGTCTCTTAGAGAAAATACTTTCTTCATTTCGGAGATCCCTCTAATAGTACTCCCATCCATCAGAACCATCTAAGTTGAATTTTTTTTTCGTCACTGAATACTATTGAAGCTACTGTTCTTTCCAAGTCATATGTTCTTTAGCCCATTGCATAATATTTCGCTGGTGAAGCTCTGTAGGTCTCGGTTGTGTTTTCTTTTTTCTTGTGCACAAGATGTTCGTTCCGCCTAACCATTCTTGATAATGTAGACTTGTGAACGTTGATGGTGGGGTCTCGTGATAATCTGGTCAATGTTTCCCCGGCTTTTAGTTTCTTTACAACTAATTTTTCTTGCAGAATTGTAAGCTTTCGAGGTCGTCCAGTTGATTTCTTCTTCCCATATTTTGATCTAAGATGGAGAAAGTTATTAACCACGTGCGGTGAACGTCCAATATGTCTTGCTATATTCCATGACGACAATCCTGCTTGGTTAAAAGCTGCAATTTGCCCCTTTACAAAACCTGATAACTGCTTTTTCCTACCCATACTTAATTAACACCTTTTCAAATCTATTGATTTGACTTATTCACAATAAATGCAAACAAGGTTAGTTTAACTAGATGAAACAAAGCTTTTATGGCTAGAAATGTTTCCGGTTGCCTATTTCTATTCTCCGTGAGGAGCTTTAACACATGCAATTTCGCCTGTTTACTTAAAAGTAAGAGTGGTGCTATCATTTTGCAACAGTAAATCTCCATTTGTTTTAAACATTTGCTTATTAAGCCAAACTCAAAACTTCTCACAGCTTGATATCCTGCATTCTACTTAATTATACTATTCTAGTTTCAGGAAGTATTACAAACTTATTCAAAAATATATTATACAGTTTTTACTCAGAAGAAACAGGGTGGTGCTATCATTTTGCAACGCGGTGTATGTTATTTTCCCAATTTTATAAAAATCGTTTGATTTTTATTAATATATGTTAGTAAATCTTGCTTCAAAAATGTTCTTTTTCCCTTATTAAATAAGAAGTTTATTTTTCTTTTAACCGACAAACAATACTAGTATTTAACGTGTAATGCCATTCCACGATCACTGCAATGTAAATGTTCAGTTATATACCATTTTCAATAACTATATGTCTTAAAACTTTGTTATTTTTAGGTTTAAAGTTTTAATATTGCTATTTAATTCGTTAACACAGCCTTAAATGATGTTCAAAGGATGTTTCTTATGTATTTTATGGGTGGCCGGCCAAAGTTACCCGCCCGGATCCTAACAGTGTCCTAATTTTATAACACTTTTCGACCAGCGGTCAGTTGGCGCTGATTTAAAATTATGAGACTAAATATGGAGTTTTATGGGAAAAAATGCGTTAAACAGCATCAATGCCAGCAACTCCTTAAAAACAAATTCATTTTTAAAACAAATAACGAATGGTACAATGCATAATGATTTTTAAGTGGTTTAAATCGTTTTTGTGATACAATTTTTCTTCTTTTGTAAAAAAAAACCTATGATTTTGGCCAAAGTTACCGGCACTGACGGTAATTATATTTATTTGTTGATTAAATTTTCTTTGAGGAAGGGGGGGGGGATTGCAAAACATGTCGGCAAATTAAGATATCAGCTTACAGATTACGCTGAATACACGAATCATTCGTGGGCACTTGATTTTTTTTCTTTAAATTACTCGGAGTTCATTAAATGTGTTAATTCTTTTATATAAAATGGTTTGGGCATATTGAGATTGGGATTAGTACTGCGCATGTGTGATATCGAAGAGCCAATTTTTAAAACCGTCTAAAGGTGACGAAGCAAAGTAGAAAATATTTAAGATATACTAAATGTTATACGGTTAAACATTTATACCTTCTGAACTACAACTCTAGTTAAAAATTTATCGATAACATTGAGGATTGAATTTTTCAATTTTATATATAGCTTGTACAACAAATTATCATGTGTGCAACCCTGAAGTAGATATTATATAATTAAAACACGGCTTTAGTAATAGGTTTTCATAGAATAAAAGAATTAAGATTCATTTGAAATAAATTCCAAATTTATTTAAAAAAATTCTTAATTATTTTATTAATTCACCAATACGGGATAAAACTTTAAAACATTTTTGAGAGTATACTTTTATTTTAAGATTAATTCAACCCTAAGATATTTTCGATCAATTTATAATTTTTAAAAGTTTTAATACACAAATTAAAAAATTAAATATCTTGAACTATTTCAAGTGTTGATTAAGCAAAAATAAGTGTCTTTTCAACATTTATCTAATTGCAATACTCATAAACTGTGAACATTTGTTTTAAATCATTGAAAATAGTTCGATAAAGACCATGAAGATAAAATATTAAAATTTAAAAAATTGATGACAGTTAAATGAATATTCGAAGCAATTGAAAGGAAAAGCGAATGGTTTTCGAACATTGAACGAAAACTAAGTATAATAAATACGAATAAGAAAATAAAACAGCAATCACAGAAAAAATGGCTAAATAAAGCCATTTGAAACTTTTTTTCATCATAACTATAAAGAACTAAAAAGATAAAAATAAGAGTATTGTAGAAAATAATTAAAGTGCGAAAAAACATTTGACACGATTATATTCAAGGGGATATAAACATTGATTACATTCTATTCCCTTAGGATTAAAGAGGAAAGTGATATCTGTAAGATTACAAAATCAAATGATTTTTTTATGAAATAAACGTTTTTGCAACTGATTAAGATTTCACAAATAAAAGCAGATTTCATGTTATATTTTAGTTTACTTCAAAGATAAAATTAATAAAGCAAACATGTTATTAAATTATTTTGAATAAGTGTAAAATATTGAATTTCTTTTTTTAAATTTATCCTTAAAATGTTATTTTGAAGTAAAGTCGTCCAAACTATTCATAAAAAAAGACTTAAAACTAAAATTTTGATGTTTTTTCTTAGTTGAAA
The DNA here is from genome assembly GCA_023701765.1 of Hylyphantes graminicola. Taxonomy (NCBI): domain Eukaryota; kingdom Metazoa; phylum Arthropoda; class Arachnida; order Araneae; family Linyphiidae; genus Hylyphantes; species Hylyphantes graminicola. The sequence goes on along the minus strand of CM043122.1, from coordinate 39,343,554 downwards.
ACTCTGCTTTGTACTTTTCGAACATTGTAATTAGTTGATTCCTTATGACATTAAATTAAATAAATGAACTTGAGAATTCGGCTACGAATTGAAATTTTTGAATCATATGTGTGTAAATATTTTAAAATACTAAATGGTAAGTAAGCACTTAAATTTTGAGACCCAATGCAAAAGTTTATAAAAACATTTTGCGCAATTTGTTCGCTAAAAATTTAAGTACTTAGCTTATAACACATTGCATAACTTCCCCAGATTCCATCGTCTTATAATATGTTATGCAAAATGATGTACCAAAATTGTATTTTTCCAAACTGAAATAACAAAAGCATGCAAATTATTTGTTATTATTTGTAGCATAAAAACTTATTCAGAATATATAAAATATTGTAGGATAAGTTACCCAACATTTTAAATTGAACAGAAAATTACAGAAACTGAAATCAACTTTCTTCATCAAAGAGTACATGCGAATTTCCGATTTTTAAAAAACTTTTTATTAAACAATCGTTTGGTATACCTGTTTTTACAAGTTGTAGTTATTAAGTGCGTACAGTAACGGTCAAAGTCATTGATGCACAAAATTTGCCTTTAGTTTGTTTCCTGTTAAAAAAGTTGAAAAATGAGTGAATAATCCTCAATTTTCCCTAAAAATTTATTGCTAAGTACGAACACATTTAACATAAACTCTTGCTGTCTAATTTAATATTTTACTAATGAAACAAGTACAGATATCTTTGGAGATGTGTAATTCGAATTAATGTTTTAATTATACAAATACCAGAAATGTCGCTAAAAATTATCATTTGAAACATATTTGTTATGTTGAACTGCGCTTGATTTGAATAACAGAAATTAGTATCTTGAAAGCTCTACTAAAATAGGGCTAGCTAAAATTAAAGTGATCTTGACCCTGATGAGTGTGTATTATGTAAATTTGCCTCTGGACAAAGATTTTTTTTCTATGCTGATACGGATAATCAACCGTAAAGTACTCTATGTCTGAGAATATGACAATTGGGTACATAAAATTGAATTTTAACAAAAGATTATACGCAAAATACGAACACATTTGAAGAGTACACGGGCAGAACCGGTTGATTTATTAGGCGGACGCCCGCAGTTGTCTGCTTGACGGACATTGGCGGCAGAAAACCTGTTTCTCTCTTTCTTCTTCGCTTGGTCCAAGTGTCGGGATTGTCAATCGCCTGAATCTTGGTAGCTAGGAACCACATAGATAGAAGTTAAAGTATTAGAGTGACAGATGACATGACCTACAACACTGGCTTCATTGGGGCTCTTCTGGGAGCTCCTTGCGCGTCCCGTCGTTAGCATTAAAGGTCACGTGATATGCCACTCTATTACTTTAACTATGATCTCTGTGGTAGGAACTGGTTTCCTTACACAAGTTTAGGCGATCACTCGCTATCATTGCCAAAGTGGCCTGCTAAGGAAACTTCTCTACAAAATCAATCGGCTCTTACCGTGTACTCTTCATTTAACCCTTTAAGCCTTTCAGCTCCAGTGATGCCATTTGGAATCATCACTTTCAATATTTTTTCCCAAATGTTTATGTCCCACTATGACTTCCAAACACACATCATTGGATTCTTCATACTTTGTTCTATTAGACAATATTTTATATTAATCTCAATAGATGTCAGAACTACTAATGCTTTTTCTTTTTCTTTTTTCAATAGATAACTAGCATTTCACCTTAATTTTGGAAAGTTCACTTCAGTTCCACAGATTTAAAACACATGTTAAACAATTTCGGTTAAAATAATTACAAACATTTTTTTAATAATATGGTCAGATACCTTAAAATATATAACTCGAAGTGTTTTCATGTAATATATATATTTTTTTATTTTGTTGTTTACCACAGTTAAAAAATTTTGGCATTATTTCAAAAACCATATAAAAAATTAAAATGATTTTTTCTTCCTTGTGGAACTCTTATTATTGACCTAAAATAATCTTATTTTGTGAATATCAGATGTTTCTGTAGAGTAGTAAATTTTTGGGACTAAAAGGGTTAAACAGCATTCATAAGAACAAAACCAAAAAGTTAAAATAAACTCTGCACATTGGATATTTTGCAAACAAGTCTAGAAGATTTCAAAAATTAATTGTTTAAGTCATTTAAAAAAATCACATTTTTCTATTTTTGTGGTACTGTAACGCTTATATCTAACTACTATGAAGATGTTTTTTGCTACTAAAGTATACACTATGTAGTGAAGATTCGAGACTGTGTTCACTAGACTACAGTTTGAGAAGTAAGAGCACCAGAAATAAGCAAAAAAAACACTTTGACCTGGAACAATAACTATTTTTGTTGCAAATGGTTGGTAATATGATTCTAAAATACTAAAAATCTGCAACCATATTTTATGCAATATAATATTTTTGGTGGCGTTCTTAACATACGTCAACAATTTTACAAAATCCGAAAAAGTCGTTAAAAAATTGTAGGTATAGGCATTCCACGTTTATGAAGACGTTTAACATTTTAAGCCACCGAACCACCCCAGTCATACAAAACACTCGAATAACAACAATAATAAACAAAAAGTTGAAGCTTCTCCCCAACCAAGCTCGTTATTCAAGGCAAAATCCCTTCCACTTTAGCCATGGGTCTTCTCCGGAGTCATTTATACGTGCAATTGACTCCGCTGGTATCTGTCGCGAATAGCGTCATATTCACAAGTAAGCATCGATTGCCCAATCAAATGATCAAGAACCTTAAAAACTAGGAAAACGCAAAATCATATAGCAGTTTGAAGTCGGGAAAAAATAAAATCCAAATTGTTCTTTTTCCGTCCCATACTTTTTGTTGGACTCCAATTACTTAAAAAAAACTATATCAACAATCTATCCTGGGTCAATTTAACTTGATTTTTATCTATTTATATTTAAGGTTTCTATATTCCTAACCAGGATCGTTATTGGAAATAAAATTCCTTCCCATATTTTATGCAATATTATTAATATGGGAATCAATTTTAAGCCACTTTAGTCAATGAGTCTCTTCCTGAGTCACTAAAACGGGTCGAGAACTCCACTGGTGTTCGGATCAACTAAGAAATTCTAACCGCACTTTCCTTGTCTCTTTTATTAAATGCACTTCGCCAATCTTTTTCCATTTCAATCATTCTAATAAGTATAAAATGGTAAAAAAAAGTTCTACGAAAGAAGATTCGAGGAGCAACTTTCTCCATTTTTTAATTCTTCTCATTTGACAGGGGTTTTTTGGTAATAATAAGGAGAGCTTGGCAATGTAATCAGTGTAAAAAAAGAGAAAAAAAAACCTAATTTGTATTTCTAGTGCGATGTTAATGTGCTATGTTATTTGAAATTAGATTTTACTCAGTCACTTATAAGTCTCTATCTTCCTAATAAAGCTCTTTATTGGAGGTAAAACCCCAATAAAAATAAAACAGAAGAAAACCAAACCGTTTTTCTATCCTTTTTATCTGATTCCATTAGTTAAAAACCTTACTATCAATTCTATGTTGACTATGTTTTTATCCATTCACTTTTAAGGCTCTATCTTCCTGACCAAGCTCGTTATTGGAGGTAACACCCCTCCCACTCTAGTCAATAAGTACCCTCCGGAATCACTTAAACGTGTCGATGACTTCAATGGTATCTGTCGCGAATCGCGTCATATTCGCAAGTAAGCATTGATTGTGCAATCAGGTCACAAACGATCTCAAGAGCATGATTAATAGGACATAGAATCATAGCAGAATGAATCGGGGGGCGGGAAAGTACTTGGGATCGCTGTTGGCGCAGAAGACCCTATTGATTAATGGGATCTCCTCTCTAATAGGGCATCATTTAGAAACCATGAATTTTTTTATAGGATTGTGTAGGTGTTTGTGTGGGTTGTAGTTAAAGCAAAGTTTTAAATATGAACGGAAAATTCAGACTGGACAGCGACGTTTACGAACTGAACTCTCTCAAGTGTCTAATTCCTATATAATTTTTAAGTTTGAGAAATTCTTGATCTTACACTTATTTTCCAACAAATCCTCCTACTACAATTGTTTTTTTCTACATTTAACAGGCAAAAACGTGATAATTTTTTATTATTATTTAGAGCATAAAAACTATTTCAAATTATGTCACATTTTGAAGCATAAGTTATCTAACACTTCAATTTGAACAGAAAATTAAAAAAAATTAAATAATCATTTTTCATCAAATATTAGATGCTCTAACTTTTCTAGAAATAATCGTTAGGTATACTTATTTTTACAAATTGTAGTTATATATATTGCGTGCTTACAGCAATGATCAAAGTCCATTGTTGCACAAAATTTGCCGTTAGTTTGTCAATTGTGTCTTGCTAAAAACAATTGAAAAATGAGTGTATAAACCTCAATTTTCACTAAAAATTTATTGCGAAATGCAAACACATTTAACATAAAAGCTTGCTGTCTAATTTTAGTTTTTAGATTTGGTAAGAGTACAGATATTTTAGAAGATATGTAATTTGAATTAATGATTAATTATACGAATACCAGAAATGTCGCTTAAAATTATCATTTGAATCACAATTTTTATGTTTAACGGCCTGTTAAAAGATAATGTAATAGTATTTTCTTGAAAGCTCTACTAAAATAGAGCTATTTATAATTTAAGTGATTTCACCCTGATGAGTTGCGTAATGTAAGTCTGCATCTAGTCAAAGATTTTTTTCAACTGGAGAGTATTTAAAAAAATGAAAATATAACACTCTACGATACGGCGAACAAAACATAAAGTACTCTTTGTGTGAGAATTTAAAAATTGTTACATCAACTTGAATTTCAACAATAAAATTATGCGCAAAAATACGAACACTTTTTACCGTTTTAAGAGAAAGTATAAGCACAAAACGTAGAAGTTAAAATAAACTCTTCTACTCGTGATTAGTTTTAGTAATTGAAGGTCTTGGAATTCAATCCTACTGAAGACATTTTACATTTTAGACCACGAACCACCATGGTCATACAACACATTCGAATAACCGCAATAATTAAAAAGAAGTTTAAGGCTCTATTTACCTAAGCCCTCTCCGGAGTCACTTTTACGTATAGATGACTCGGATGGTACCCGACGCGAATCGCGTTATATTTGCAAGTCAGCATCATTGTGCAATCAAATGATAAAGAACCTTAAAGAGAGGGGAAAAGAGAAACATATAGTAAAATGAAGTCGAAACTAGAAGAATTATAATTATTTTTTCTGTGCTATGCTAGTTACCCGCTTCTACGATAAGTAACATGCTGCTAAGGAACATGCAAAAAATCGCAACCCGTGATATCACGCAAAATGTTTTTTTTTTTTTAGCTATGCATTAACCCTTCTCGAGCGAGCTATCACGATCGTGAGGGTTAAAAGATCATGCTCAAGCTCATCAAAAATATCGATACCTAAGCAGCTGCCTAGTACCATTCGTTATTTGTATTAAAAAAATGACTTTGATTTTTAGGATTTCTTGGCATTGATGCTGTTTAGCGCATTTTTTTTTCAATAAAACTCAAAATATAGTTTCATAAATTTAAATCAATGCCATCTAACAGCCGGTCTTCAAGGGATAATAGTGAACCCGATGCAAGTTAGAACTGTACTTCAGATTAGAAATTTTTCTTAACCTTAAAGAAATATGCGCCTGCAGAAGCAATGAATCCGAAAATAATAACAACTCTTGCTTTAAAAAAAAGGCTTTACTCCTTTTCGTCTTATGATTGATTGTTTGGACTGGTCTAAAACACACGTCAGAGATGAAAATATGAGATTGGTAGACTATACTATTTTTTTAACAAACATACACTTGCAGTACACTGTAAAAAATTTGGCTTGAATTTACTAACGATTACTTAGTAACTTTACAGATTTTCACCATTTACTAGAAAATCATCTGTAACCTAAAGAAACTACTGTAGTAATACTAAGCAATTCTAAGTAAATTGATGTAACGCTTACAGCGCCTCCTGGCTATATTTTCTAGAGATTATGACGAATCGATATCGCAACAATAAAAAACCTAAAAACGTGGGTTTTTTTTTATTTTAGTATACAAAAATTACGTTAAATTATTTCGAAAACTTCACATCCCCCAAAAAAATGAATCTTAAAATTTCTTAATCAATAACATAAAACTCCTTTAACGATCAAGATTTTAATCTCTTTATTTACACGCAATCAAAATGCAAGTCCCCGATAGCAGCGAGGACTAACGCGCAGTTCTACGTTGCGAGACATGCGGATACCGAGGATCTTGGGTTCGGTCCTTACTCCTTCTCTGGAAATTCGATATAAAACCTGACTAACAGAAAAAATAGTGGTGCCCTCTGGTTTTAAACTTTTGTAACCAGTTTACTACCAGTCTCTTTTTTTTAACATACAAGAAAATCCCTTGCAAATCTACTACAGTTTTCTTAGCATAACTTACTAAGCTTTAATTAGTAATATATACACATAATTCTTATGTAACATTACTAAAAAAACTTATGGAAGCTGAGTTTCCTAGATAATTCTTAGTAACCTTACAGATATTTTTTTAGAGTGTACGAATTTAAAATAAACATACGAAATTTTTGGGATAACTGGTTTTCAAATTTGAAAATTAACAACTTGAGGTGCATTAAAGAGGTACAGGAGTTTCAACGGAAATAAAACCATAATCAAAAAAGGAGCTTTATTAAAAATTGGAACATCTTGCACTTCCTAATAACCCTTTGAAACCGAGCTATCACGATCTTGCGGGTATAAAAGATAATGCTCAAGCTTTTCAAAAATATCGATTCCGAAGCAGCTGACTTGTACCATCCGTTATTTCAATTAAAAAAATTGGTTTTTAAAGGGTCTCGGGCATTCATGCTGTTTAAGGCATTTTTTCGATAAAACTCTTAAAATATGGTATCATAAACATAAATCATAGTCATCTTACGGGGTCTGAAAGGGTTAACTCATTAACTCCTTTAGAAACCAGGCATTAAATAGTTAATGAATATTTTAAAAAAGAAAAAATTGAAATGCCAGATCATTTCAAGCAAAAGTGAAAATTTAATATCAAAGCCAGAACACTGCAATAGTGTATTAGGACAAACGTAATTGAGAAGTAGAATAACTTATTTAACAAAAAAATGCAACTATATTAGAAAGCTCTTGCTAAATTAAAAAAACCTAACAAAATAAGTTAACGAATAGTTATATGAAATGAACATCACACATACAAAACGGAATAAACGAAGCAAACCGACACTAAATAAAAAATTGGATATTTTAAAGAAAACCCAATTGTAATAGTAAAAGAGGAACTTGTAAAGCAATATACTCATTAAGAAACAGAAACTGCTATATTGCTGACTATTGAAACTGTTGTCCAAATTTTCTAAAAGACAGCAACCCGTTTTTAGGTCTTCTTTAACTGGTATCAGCTTAACGGATACCCGCTACACATGCAACCAGAAATTTTACATAAAACTAGATGACTCTGATTTACGACTGCATTACTGCAAAGAGCCTTCCATCCCCACTGGGGTTAACAACAATAGAAATGTTGAGAGGTCCTCGGGTTAAAACTGTCGTTTGAGTACGATACGATGCAAGACAATTGGTCTTCATAATGATGTACCGCTTGGTGGACACTGGTTGTTGCAATATCTATGGTAACATTACAAGATAAATGCAGAATTCAAGAATCTTATAATTACCCCCAAAAAAAACTAATATTTGATCTGATATAAGATTTTAAGGCATTAATGCACTTTAAAACACAATAAAAATGCTTATTTCACCAAAAACTTATTGTTGTAGAAAACATTTAAACACACAGAAAACACGTTTCTAGCGATGAAATTTGCATTTCAATGTCTGCGGAATTTGGAAACTATGTTTATACCTCTGAAAACATGGATTATATATCTGGGCAAGTAAAAACAGTGTATAAAATGTTTTAGAATTTCCCCCTTTGAGATGGTAGAAACAGAAACAAAAAAACTAAAAAAAATTGGGCAATACTCTTGTCCCTGAATTCCACAGAGAGTTAAAATATACTATCCCAGTCACAAGTTTAGATTGTTATAGACTTGATGCAAAAAAATATAATCAATCTTTCTTTACTTAAAATTATATTAAGTGTAGAGTCGCACTAAAATAATTACATTATTTTAGTGTGATTCTGCACTTAAAATTAGTTATACTTTTGAGACACACAGAAATGCAATGTTATGTTTTTGGTTGGCTCCTGAAAAATGACTAAGGATTTATATTAGGTCATGTCAACATATTTCAGTACCGTCAAAGCGGATATCTTTGACCAAAGACACCCGCTTTGGTATCTCGGTATCTTGGCCACGCGTCTTCAAAAGATTTATTTCTTAATTTCTCTTCGTAAAATGATCTCAACTTAAATTTTTTAACATTTTTAGAAAGGTGGAAACATCGCCTTTCATTTAATGTAAAAAAATTATCATTCTAATTCTGGCAGTACTACAATGCTTTTTTCATTCTTACAAACATTAAATGACAAAATCTATCTCTTCCAACTTTTACCTTTAACACTTAAAAAAATATTGAAAATATTTAAATAAAACAATCTATTCGATTGTTTTATTTATGGGGAAGAATATCACACCTTTTTTTTATTCTAAGTTGAATACTTTTTAAGCTGTGTTCAAATATTGGTAATCGAGAAGCTTCAGCCGATGAATGCGGGTAATTTTGGTTCAAGATGTTAAGATTTCTTTGTGGAACTTTGCACTTTAAAAAATGTATGTAAAAGTGTATTATGGTTAACTATTTTTTTAAATTCATACTTTTATGATAACTATTCAATTTTTAATAATAATACGTCTTATAACTTTGTTATTTTTAGGTTTAAACGTTTTATTATTGCTATTTAATTCGGTAGCACAGCCTTTAAGGATGTTAAAACGTATGTTTCTTATGTATTTCATGGTTAGCCAAAATTATCCGCCTGGCTAATAACAGAGTCTTAAATTTTTAAACTAATACCAATTTTTATTCATTTATAAAATGTAACAAAAATGCTTGAAAATTATTCCGAAAAGAACAATACTTAAAATGCATAATGATTTTTAAGTGTTTAAGCCGTTTTTGAAGTTAAATTTTGCTTCGATTGTAATAAAAAAATATGATTTTGGCCAAAGTTACCAGCACTGACGGTAAGTTAAAACAATTAATTAATGTAATTTATTTGGCGAAAAAAACCACTTACTCATACCAATAGTAGTGCGTAACGGGACGCTTTTAATTGTGCAAAAAATACTTGTTGTAACACATCCTCGTTACAGTATTTCTTGCAAGGGATAATAAAAAAAGACTAGAACAAGCAAGCAATAAATTGCCTTTATACGGGAAGTTACGAGGACGATTAGAAGTTTCGGTATGAAAATGACGGGAAAATGGACATGAATGGCCGGGACGCGAGAAACCGCAGGCGGACGCCTCACAATTCGGACATTAGAATAAGAACAGTTCATTTGAATAAAATCTTGCGTTTAAGGCGTTAAGTTACATAAAATTATATGCTTATTGTGGAATAATTATTCAAAAAAGAGGTCGCACTGTTATAAAGGGGAAGGGGTTCGTGAAAAAATATTATTTTTTTAACCCCTCGGACGCCTGCTTTTATAATAATTTCTTGCTGAACTAAGTTTTTCTTCAATTGCTATTTAATTCCTATATTTCTTTAAGACCGGACTCGCACGATCGTGTGGGTATTAAAGAGAATGTTCAAGTTCTTCAAAATATCGATACTGAAGCAACTGACTTGTAACATTCGTTATTTGTATAAAAATGACTTTGTTTTTTAAGAGTTGCTGGCAATGATGCTGTTTAACGCATTTTTCTTCTATAAAATTTTAAATTTAGTCTCTTAATTTTAAATCAGCGCTAAATGACTGCCGGTCGAAATGGGATATATGGGGAAACATATGCCGGCGGAGATTGACCGAACCAACTAGACATCTTATTTTTGGTCAAACAGCAAGCAATACCTCACGTATTGTAGTACCGCTAGCTAATAATTTAGAAAAGAATGCGCATCGTGTTTTAATATCCGTTTCGATTAATCCTTTAGACCGGTGGTCAGAGGGCGCTGCTTTAAAATTATGAGACAGATTTGGAGCTTTACTTAAAAATTGCGTTCAACAGCTTCAATACCAGCAACTCCTTAAAAATTGCGTAATTTTTATACAAATAAACAATTCGCACGATCTTGATATCTCAGTCAGAAAGGGTTACTAGAATAAAGTGGATTGTGTCATGTGTTGCCATATCCCTTTTCGACCGGTGGTCAGATGGCGCTGAGTTAAAATTATGAGACTAAATTTAAAGTTTAATCGAAAAAAATGCGTTAAACAGCATTCATGCCAAAAACTCCTTATAAAGAAAGTCTTTTTTTATACAAATAACGAATATTGCAAGTCAGCTTGCATCGGTATGTATATTTTTGAAGAGTTTGAACATTTTCTTTAATACCCGCATGATTGTGCGAGCCCAGTCTGAAAGGGTTATGGCAAGAGTATGCACTATCTCCTCTTACTACTGATTAGGGTATTCGAATAAGGATGTGTTGTATTTGATTCCGAGATTAAGTTCCAACCCTTCTATTAATAAACAATCCCATTTCAAGATTTTTTTTAAAAAACACCAGATAAACAGCTTACGAGATGCAATGCTGCAATATATTCCTTTCTATAAATTTAAAATCCATTACAAAATTCTGGTATCGTTATAAAAACATTAATTCAATAAAGAATTGCTATTTGTATTAAAATAAATTATTCTTGCTGGTAATAATTTAAATTCCCGCTTTTCGTCAATATATAATAAAAACCTATTTTACCGTGTATTTAATGACTTTTTGTAAAAAAAAAATATTTTCAGTCTTTCGGCGAAGTGCTTTTCGACCTCGGTGAAATAGTCCAAAGATACCTTTTTTCTAAAGCAATAGATTAGGTTAGGTTTGGTTTGAATTATCGTCGCACTAGAGCTACACGAGGGCTATTGACGACGGGCGTCGTATTTTAGAACCACAGTCAAGTGACGAGCCGGCACCTGAATAGGCACCCAACGCAACCGTTGAGGGCGACATCGTACGCAGCGTTGAGACTTTGAAGGATATTTAACGTGCACTTCCTTACACGGAGTATTATTCTTCGGACATTTTGGCTGCACGGGCCGTTTATAGGTCTTCAGTTATTTTGGCGATGCCCGGACCCGAACATGGGACATTTCGCATGCTAAGCGAGTGCTTAACCGACTGGGCTCCCCAGCCCCTATAAAGCAATAGATATTATTCCTGATTTCTATTCTTTGTTTAACAACATCAGCGATAATTTTTCATGAGTCATTTGGATGTTGAGTGCATGGCAATCACTCCAAAATTAAAATGCAAAAATAAAATCTAATAAAACTATTTCCTAGGAAACCATCGGAGATGGGAGATCAAATTAGCATTTGTGGCATCGATGCGGAGCGTCCTTTCCACACATCGAAGTTTTCCCTAGAAGGGGCGAAACGTTCAATAGTAGCCAAGCCGGCTGGTCTAAGTACAATGGGAACCATTATTTTCAATAAAATATATGACACAAACCTTAAATATAGATTACAGTGGCTGTCAAAATTGTTTTTACATCTGGAATAATCATGGTACTTAATTTTTTTTAGAAAATCCAAAAGCCATTCTATATTTTGTACTATATTCCATTTTGCCCAAAGAAGTACATATTAAGCAGTATTATATATGAATCAATTTTTTTCAGAAACCTCAAAAGTCCACGAACTATAGTTTTAGAGAAATTGAAAAAAAAAACTTTTAAGGTAGTCGAGTACCCAAAATTCTAAAATTTTTACTATTACTTTAATCTTTTCCAAATTTGGCATAGTGATTTCAGATATAATGAACAATGCTATTTGGGCAATTTTTTATTTAAAAATAATTGATTTATTTTAAACGGTGTTTTTCAACTAAAAAAAGGCATTTACGCTAACTCTTCTAGCATAAAAAGTTTTGCATTAATTTACCTGAAATTTTTACAGATGCTATTACAATATATATCTGTGCTATAACCCTCTAACATCTGATGTAAATATAGTAGGTTGTTTTAAAAAAATGTCCAAGTGTAAGCTCATCGAAAAAAATCCCCTTTTTTGGTTAATTCATAACAGTTTTCTTAATAACATCTTTTTTGTAATTTGTATGTAACTCTAGAGGGTCATGGCATGTAACAGTTAAAAACGAAGAATTTAACACATAATTAATCTTTATTGGAGGAAAATTCAATGTGGTACACTTGTTAGCGTAAACCTCTTTTTTAGTTGAAAAAAAACCGTTTAAAATACATTAATTATATTTAAATAAAAAAAGGTCTAAATAGTGTTATTCATTATATTTGAAATCACTATGCCAAATTTGAAAAAGATTAAAATCCGGTTTATAGTTGAATTTGGTAACTTCGGGCCAAGACCTTTCAAGGTAGTAACTTCTAATAATAAAGATTCTGCAACCCTTTCTGGTCGGCTATCAGATTGCGCTGATTTAAGTTTATGAGACTTAATTTTAGGGTTAAATTTCTTTATCAGCATTATTGCCAACACAACTCCGTAAAAACAAAGTCATTTTTATGCAAATAATGAATGGTCAGCTGCTTCGGTATCTGTTGGGAGAAACTTCAATTCAAGTGGGCTGCATCTATCCGATGCTGGGGGTAGATTGAATAAGGACGAGCCACGTAGCTAAAAACACTATTTATTACACTACTTCTAAAAGGCAAGTGAAGAAAAAGGATTACAACAACAGCTCTTAAGCTGCACTAAACGCCGCGCCGCCTAGCGGCTATAAACACTCAATCGTTTCGCAACATCCGCCCCCCTTGAGACTCAGAAGGAGTCTCAAGTTCATAGCAAATATTGTTCAAAAGATCCAGTCTTAGTCTATTGGGGGGTCGAACTCTTCTTCCAGAGGAGGTGTACCTGTTAACTACAACATCATCAGGTGTAACCTTCTTTTCAGTTACATCAACAGAATTCGATTCCTCTTTTGGTTTCTCATCAAGGATTTCATTTGTTTCATTCGATTGTATTTCTAAAGGGAAAATACGCTGCACAGGGCGTAAAAGAGACCCATTTTGGGTTTTTAGCCTCACTGTTCGAATCTTACCGTCGCGACCTGGAATCAATCCAATAATTTTACCTAAGGGCCAAAACAACCGTTTCTGAACCAACTGGCTCAGATACTCCTTTCTAAATCGTAGACGGATATCACTCAACAGTTTGCTTCGATATTTTATTCTCTTGTTACAAGTTTGTGCATTCAACTCATCTATGTCTTCAACATTTGACCTACGATTCTCGATAAGAAACATAGACGGTGTTAGAGGAATCAATTCCTGAGGATTTTCTGAAACATAAGTTAAAGGTCTACAATTAATTATAGATTCACAATCACACAATACAGTATACAATTCTTCATGACTTAACACTGATTTACCTAAAGTACGTTTCAACAAATCTTTTACCGTGCGAACCAACCTTTCCCGCCAGCCACCCCACCAACTAGCCGTAGGGGGATTAAACTTCCAGATTATCTGAGGGGTTGCAGTTTCTTTTAATATCTTATTCCAATTCAATTTTGCTAGATCATTGGCTGCGCCTCGAAAATTGGTTCCGTTATCGCTATAAATTGTCTTTGGGCGCCCCCGTCTAGCTATGAATCGTCTTAAAGCCATCAAAAAGGCGTCGGAAGACAAGGAATTAACAATTTCGAGGTGTAGGGCACGGTACACCGCACACGTGAACAGTGCCACCCACACCTTTCCTCCCCCTTTCAAATACAAGGGACCTAATAAATCAATACCTACGGTTTCAAAAACCGCACTATCAGTTACTCTGTCTGGTGGCAAAGGCGACGGTTCGCTTGACATAGCTTTAGTTTTAAATCGTTTACAGACACCACAATTATATATAACATTCTTGATTGCTTTACGGGCTTTTAAAACCCAAAATCTTTCTCGCAATAAACATTGCATCATATGAATGCCTGCATGGCAGTTTTTCCTATGTACATGTTTTATTAACAATTCAGTAAAATTACTCTTTTCAGGTAACAAAATGGGGTACAAAAAAGATTCTTCATCCTCACGATACAGTATTCTCGTTTTTACTCTTAAAATACCTTCAGTATCAATAATAGTTTCAATGTTATTAGAGGATTTCGCATTAGACAAATAATAACTTTGCACCAAACAAATCAATTTATTTTCAGAATTTCCTATTTCAGCTTGTGAAAGTTCTATATTTGTACACCTTTCTGATACCCTTTTACAATTATTCACGAATCTCAATACCCAAGCAAATACTCTTAACATTTTATCATAATTAGACACAGAATTGAGATGCCAGGGGGGTGCGTCGTTTGATAGATCAATATTTACTAATTTAGTCTTTTTCATTTCTTTTTCAACTTCTCCAGATTGGTGGGGAGTTTCACCAATTGGCCAGTTTTCCGGGTCCTCTCGTAACCACAAAGGCCCTTCCCACCACCTGGACAAAAGCATCTTTTGACCACAACAACCACGAGACAACAAATCAGCAATGTTCGAGGCACCGGGTACATGCCGCCATGTTTGGCCACTTGTCAAGCCCCGAATTTCTCTAACTCTGTTGTCTACAAAAACAGACCAGTTCCCTTGCTCCATTATCCACCATAACGCAGTAGTGGAATCGGACCAAAAGGTTATTTTTAAGTCAGGCAAATTTAGAGCCTTTAAAATAGAAACCGCTAATCTAGAACCTATGCAACAAGCCATTAATTCTAATCGATTCATGCTTAATTGCTTCAGCGGTGCTAATCTAGACTTTGCCCGAATAAGAAATATTTTAACTTCAGAATCTACTAATGATCTAACAAAGACGCACGCAGAGTACGCCCCCTTGCTAGCGTCGACAAAAACATGCAATTCAGATGAAGAATTAATTACCATAAATCTAGGAATAATAACATCATTCAAATGAGAAACCTCCTGCAACCATTTAAAAAATCTATTTACATCATATGGAGACAGTTCCTCATCCCAGCCAATTTTCAATTTCCACAAATCTTGCAATAATAGCTTCGGAAGCAATGTAGCAGGTGTTAACAACCCAATGGGATCAAAAACTTTTTGCACGATTCCCAAAATGTGTCGTTTTGTGATTTTCTTATCACACGTCAAAGCGTCTATATCAATACAACATCTCAATGTATCATTATCTAAATTCCACTTGATTCCCAAAACGGTTGTATCCCCAGTGTGTTTGTCAACATGTTTACCTGCCACATTACTCTCAAAACCCCGCAAGTTGAAACATCCCCGCGACATTATTAACTTAGATTGATCAATAAAGCGTTCTTGTTCAATAACATTCTCCACTCCGACAACACAGTTATCTACATTAAAAGAACATTTTAATTTCTGCGCTACTTCCTCATATTCAGGGGGACTGTTATCTAATAAATGCATTATAGAGGCATTCAACAAAAAAGGGCTTGTTGAAACCCCAAATACAACTCTACAATGTCTATAAACAAGCTGCCCTTCATTACAAGGAAAGAAAAATCTAAGAAAATTTCTATCCTTCGGAGCTACAGATAAATTCAAAAATGCCTTTTCCACATCTGAACTAATACCAATAGGATACATTCTGAATCTATCAATAACATCAGGAATCAACTTAATAAGATTAATTCCTTTAAACAAGGATTCATTTAAAGAAAGCTTCCCTCTCTCACAAGCAGAAGCATCGAAAACGGGTCGTATCTTTGTGGTGGAGTTTAATTTTATCACCGGCCTGTGAGAAATATAATGACATTCTTTATTTATTTCGATGTCAGGTACTCGCTCAATAATATTTAATTTTTCCCATTCTTCAAAAACCCTTTGATAATCCTCCAACATTTCCCCTTGTCTGCATTTATTTATCATTCTTTCGTGCCTTTTAAATACTAATTCCTTATTAGAGGGCAATTTCGATGAGTCATGTTTCCACGGAAGCTCAACTTCATATCTTCCATCCGGAAGAATTTTTAATTTATCATTAAAATCGTTTAAATTGAGATCCCCTTTTAAACCCTCTATTTCTGTCGGCTCGGAAATACCTAAAACTTCCAGATCCCATAAAGTATTCAAAGGCATATTCGTTACATGCATTGAAAGGGTCGTTAAAGCCATATGGCTTGTATCAGAATTTTGTTTTCCAAAGACAGCCCATCCCAATTTAGTGTCAATAGCCATAAGACCGCATTCTAATTCAATAACATTCCCAGTTAACAACTTCCCAATGAAATCAGCTCCAATTAGCAAATCTATTTTCGTGTCTGGTCTTTCGTAGTCATTAAAGACTATATTTTTCTGTTTCAATTCAGTCAAAACATTCGGATCATTAATCGTGGGTACGAATCCGCAAATTCTTTTCTCAGCCAGTGCCTCCATGTTAAAAGAGAAAGTTTTGTTTAGACCAGAGACCTCGAAAGCATATATATCATGAACTTGAGGTTCTAATTGGCGACAGCCAAATAGTTCATGAATTACTTGTTCCTTTCTCAAAACACGGGCGCCTAAGTGGTTCATTAAAAATTCAGAAACATAAGAGCTCTGGGATCCCGTGTCAATTATACAACGCACAATTTTTTCGCGACCTTGGAACCGAATTCGAACACGTAGTGTCTGTAAAAATACGACCTGGCTTCTATTGCTATTTGTGAGAGAGAAATTATTATTCAGGGAACTTTGATCATTATTTTTACGACACATTAAATCATAATGATTGCCTTTACAAATTTTACATTTTAACTGATTTTTAACATCGCAATATTTAGTTAAATGACCAGCACACTTTAAACAAGAAAAACATGCACCTTTTTTAATCAATATCTGTTTTTTAGTGTCCAAAGACATTTTCTTTGCAGAAAAACAACGATCGCTAGAATGATTAGCTTTTTCACAGAACAAACAATGTTGTGGTTGCTTAC
Source organism: Hylyphantes graminicola (assembly GCA_023701765.1). Lineage (NCBI taxonomy): Eukaryota > Metazoa > Arthropoda > Arachnida > Araneae > Linyphiidae > Hylyphantes > Hylyphantes graminicola. The sequence goes on along the minus strand of CM043122.1, from coordinate 39,326,522 downwards.
CTTGGCTCTCCAGGCTAATTAAGGCTGAAGCCGTAGTTGGCTCAGCTATTTTTACCTGATCGGAGGAGGAAAGGGAGGAAGGGTCCTTCTTACGGTGATGAACGGGGTGTGGCCCGAACCCAGCCCGGGCAAGCTGGACCATCTCTTCTCCCTTAACTTCCTGTCGGACGAAGTTCATCATCCGCTCCAGGCTCCTGGTCCCATCTGGAGTAGAGTCGTGGTTGCGGCTCCGTTCCCAGGCCACCAGCACTTCCTCTGGCAGGCAGCTTTCGACGAGGGGGGTTAGAAAGTCTCCGTATTTCTCCTGGGTTTTCCCTAAACTTTCTAGGGCTCGAATTTTTCCTTCTAAGTCATCGTAGAGCGTCGGTAAGTCTGTTTTGGTCTTTCCGGCAGCAGCATTCTTCATAACCAGGTTCAACAGATCTCTGACATAAATCTGCACTAGAAGGTCGTCTCTCCCATATCATTCTTTAAGCTGCGAAATTGCCTTAGAATAATTAGCCGCCGTTGCAGGAAAACTAAGCACCAGGCGTTCTGCTTTCGAACCTGGTTCCATGGACTGCAGTAAATACTGCATTTTGTCCTCATCTGCTATAGACGTATCGTCGTCTATCTTTTTGAACTGGCTCCAAAAAGTCAAATAGTCTTTCGCTTCACCATTGAAACGTTTCAATTCAATTTTTGGCAGTTTAAAACGTCTGCTCTCCTTTTCACAAGGGAGAGCGAGATCTTGCAGTTTCGAATCTATCACTACACAGATTTCTAAATAGCGGTCTCTATATTTCTCGGCATCTGCTAAGTCTGCGTCGAACAAACGTTCACTGTCCTCAGATTGCAGCAAACACTCCTCAACGGCCGTCTGTGAAACTTCAAGACGTTGAAACTTATCAGCGAGTTGGAGCCGTAATATAGAGAGTTGTTTCACATCACAAACTTCTTTCGACAGTTCAGTCTCTATCTTATTCACGCATATTGAAAATGCAGTTCGTAGGCCTTTCCTCTGGGCCTGCAAGGCTTTCAAATCCATGTTGAAAAGAACCAGATCAAGTTCAGAAAATTCAGTTCAAATTTGCAAAGTTCATTTCAAAGTATTCAGTTCGATTTTGCAAAGTTCAATTCAAATTATTCAGTAGTTCAAATTTCTTCGAATCCAACTACACCCCGTCCCGCCGAGGGTACCAGTAGTATGTTGGGAGAAACTTCAATTCAAGTGGGCTGCATCTATCCGATGCTGGGGGTAGATTGAATAAGGACGAGCCACGTAGCTAAAAACACTATTTATTACACTACTTCTAAAAGGCAAGTGAAGAAAAAGGATTACAACAACAGCTCTTAAGCTGCACTAAACGCCGCGCCGCCTAGCGGCTATAAACACTCAATCGTTTCGCAACAGTATCAATACTTTTGAAAAGCTTGAACCTTATCTTCTTTACCCTCATGATCAGGATAGCTCGGTCGGAAAGGGTTATAAATACGAGCTTCCTTTATCGAGTAGTAGCAACTAGTATTGACCTATTGATAAAAAAATTCTAAAAAAACCCCATCTGAATTAAGGTTTTATGTTTGGACTACATTCGCCTTTATTTTAATATCTAATAATATCATATAATTTCGCTTCGTGCACGAAGGAGTGATCGGGAAGAAGAAAAAATAACAGGGTGAATTTCTGACGAATAATTGAAAGAAGTCAGAGTGTAAGAAGTAATCTAATTAAGATTTTTGTACTTCAACTGCCCGACAGAGCTAATGTTAATTGCAATCTGAGTGCTTATTAGATATTCTCAAAAATTAGATCACCTTAAAATGAGAATAATGGAAACAAATAATTTATTTTCGAATAATACAGCTAAAACTATAGGTTGTTAGTGTTTCTTAAAGTTCATTTTTATTTTAATTGATCTTAAAATTTCGATTCATATATAACATTTCCCTTCATGTAAAAAATTCAATAGCTTTGGTTCTTAGTGCCAAAAAAAGTTTAATACATTATACATTATTTTTTAAGTACATACTCTAAATACAATTCTCTTCATATAGTCTCCTTACAAAAATCTCTCCACCTATCAAAAGAAGCATTATTTTAGTAACTATAACCTGCAACAGCTATCAACGTTTATAATCATTACATGTCTTACAACTACCTCAGCTGCAACAAGTCAAAATCCATCTATTAAGGGGTCAAAGGAGTCTTAAAAAGGTGCAAAGAAGGCACTACAAAACATAATTTGATCTTTCATGTCATTTTTGAACTACTCAATGTATAAGTATAATTTTTTTATATGTAATTCTACAAGAATTATTTATTATAAAACAAGTTTTAAAATTTATGAAACTTTAACCAAAACTAAAATAAATGATATTAAACATGAAGCTATTTGAACACAGTGTGATTAGTCTTGCGCGGCAAATTGTGAGGTCAAAATTGAAAAAATGACCAAGAAAATGGATTTATATTGTACAAATATGTACAAAGACTTATACCTAAATTTTCAGCTCAATTTTAATTAGAAATTATTTTAAAAATAATTTAAAATCAAAATTTTTAAAATTTTATTAATTTTTTTAGAAAAAAGTTCTTAAAATAATTTCTAATTAAAATTGAGCTGAGAATTTAGGTATAAGTCCTAGTTTGTACATATTTGTACAATATAAAGTCATTTTCTTGGTCATTTTTTCGATTTTGACCTCACAATTTGCCGCGCAAGCCTAATCACACTGTGTTCAAATAGCTTCATGTTTAATATCATTTATTTTAGTTTTGGCTAAAGTATCATAAATTTTAAAACTTGTTTTATTATAAATAAATCATGTAGAATTACACATAAAAAAATTATACTTATACATTGAGTAGTTCAAAAATGACATGAAAGATCAAACTTTGCTTTGTAGTATCTTCTTTGCACATTTTTAAGACTCCTTAGACCCCTTAATCAAAATATCTTTTTTTTTAATATATCTAAATGCTTTCTTCCGCAAGGACCGTCTTTCTGGTAAATTGATATTTAAGAAAAACACATTTTTATCCCTTGGATAAGAATAGCACTTTAAATAACAGGCAAAAAAAAGAAGCATTTTTTGCGTAGTTTTAACCCTCAGTGGAGAATTTGTCAAAAAAACTAAAATTAGATAAATCGTGCAATGCTTGAAAAATATAGTATAATACTTGTTATTTATGAAGGGTTTATATCGTTATGAATATAAATAAATTGCTTTTAAGACTTATAAGAAACTTCAATTTAAAATTTTATTTAAAGATTTTGGCTAAATATTGCTTTGAAACAAAAATTTCTAAACAATAAATTTTAATATCCTAATTTATTTCAATGAAAAATCCTTTAGTAAATGAATTAAATTTTTCCGATTTTCGACATGATTGATCCGTTTATCTACCATTTTTACCATTTTTGAAATTGTAGGTACTACAGCTATAAGAAAAAACAGCCAATTTTTTTCCCCGTAAAATATATTTTTAGAAACCTGATCTTGGTGACAATATAAAAGTTTTGTTATATAAAAATTTCGCAAAAAACAATACATTTGTATGAGCTATATCTTCCCCATAATCTTTGGTTTCTATTTTCAACGTTAAATCTTCACATCAGTTTAATATAAGCTTTTATTAATTGACCTTGCTTATCTCAGTTATTCACCCATTAAAATCTTCATTTCTTAATACAAAAAAGTTAATTTTAAGTTAATTTAAGTTAATTTAATACTTTCCTGTCAATCGTTGTTCGATTTGAGTATTTTATTCTGACTTTTGATGTATAAGTATTCTTTCAGGGAAAGAAATTAGAATACTTTAGCCAACTTTTCTTTTTTTTTAATTCGAAAGAAATAAAATAAAATGAAAAAGTAGGTATTGACTTGCGGTCGATGTCCGTCCGTAGCCCCCTTCCAAAATCGGTTCTATCCATCCGATCTTAAAAAATCTATTTTAGTTAGAAAGCTATGACCTCAGAGGCCCAACTTTCATACTTTTGCTCGTCTGTCTGTACGATCGGAAGGACATAAATTTACTATTTGTTGACGAATGTCCCATTGACTTAGAATTAAAATTCAATTTCGAGTCATTTTTAAATCGCTGTTGAAAACTCAACAATTGCATTAGAAACTTTCTTCATTTAAAAATAATATTATTTGAAGCAAAATTTATTTTGGTTATAAATCAGTTTGGAATGACGTAGGAAATGTGATTTTTAGATTGCTTATTATTGGTTTACTAACTAAATTTCTAGGCATATTTTTTTGCGTACAATCCTGATTAATATCAATTTACATTTCTTACTTCAATAGCATTTCGAGTAGTTTCATGTTTTTTGTTATAAATAAATATTTAATTATTCGTAGAACTATAAATAAGTCAAGCAGACAATAAGTAATATTAATTTTATTTGCGATAGAAAATTAATGAAAATAGTTGATTTTGGCTTTAAGAAGTTTAAATTACAGCTGGACGCTTTGTTTAGTGAAATGTATTCTAATGTGTATTAATTTTATAAGGAAACTTTTGTAGATGACACGTACTGTTACGAACCTAGTTCATTCCTATTAAGAATTTCAGTATTTTTTGCTTACAATTCTGCTTAGTTTTAATTTGCATTTATTTTTTTGTTGCAGTTTAGTGTAGTAACATTATTTTTGTTATTGATAAATGTTTTATTATTCTTTGACCTACAAATACATCGAGCAGACGATAAATAATATTAAGTTAATTTGTGAAAAAATATTGAGGAAAGTAGTTGATTTTGGTTTTAAAAGTTTAAATTACAGCTGTATGCTGTATTTAGCGATTTTTTTTCTAATGTGTATACTTTTCTAATGGATATCTAGTGTAGAAACGATTGTAGATGATAATTACCGTTAGAAACCTAGTTGTTTCCCGAATAGAATATTAGTAAGTACTTAAGTAACAGGAGAGAAGGTTATTTTAGTTCTTTAAGAACTTCTTGTTTAAAAATTTTTCTTTAATTATTTTTCATTGTACTAAACGGAATATAAAATTAATACTCGAAAAATAGTAAGCAAAACTCTGACTTCCCTACCCAGTTCGATATTACCATCGATAAGTTAAATCTTCTTCCCATTATACAGATAAAAGTATCCAAAGCCTGCTGAGTTATTGCGATTGAATGACTCCAAGCATGAACGCTGGATAAAACCTTTATTTCTCCTTAATGAGAAATCTGAATAAACCTGTCTGTGATGAGAAAATAAAAATTCTACCCCATGGACAACTTCCCCCTACAAATTAATCCACCCGGGGTAAACTATTTGTTTGTTTCATGACCACCAAATCAAAATGCTAATGTTGAATGCATTTTAATTTCCTTTTCAATCTAATTGCTTTTCTATTAGAGGGGTCATTAAGCATTTAATCTCCTCATCTGACGGGGTTATCTCGGGCCTCCAGAGCTCTCGCGGAAGGATTCACCCTTTTCTAGTGGAGGTTTAGGAGTGGAGTTAATGATTTGGAGAAGGTTGTGGGGGAAGTTGAACCAGCACCTTCTTTAGAGAAGGCCTCCACACTTAAGTAATGACTTGGTTGAAGTAGTCCGATCGAACTAATCACAATAGCAAAAAGCAATGCCAAGTCATAATTTGCCATTTTTTTAGGTAAGTTAAAGTTGAATAAGGACATTCGTTAGATAATGCCTCTACATCCAAGTAATGACGCGGTTGAAGTAGTCCGATCTCTCAAATCACAAAAGCAAAAGGCAATGCCAAGTTATAATTTGCAATTTTTTCAGGTAAGTTAAAGATGAACCATGACATTTAGAGAATGCCTCTGCATTCAAGTACTGACGCGGTTGATAAGTAGTTCGATCGACCTAATCACAAAAGCAAAAAGCAATGAAAAGTCATAATTTGCAATTTTTCATTTTATGTAAGTTTAAGATGAACAGGACATTCTTTAGAGAATGCCTCTGCACTCAAGTAATGACGTGGTTGAAGTATTCCTATCTCTACAATAACAAAAGCAAACAAGTAGGTTTGTAACAAAATCTGTTTTTTAAACAGCTTCCACAAAACAGTTGTGTTTAACACGTAAAAAGGAGCCAAACACAGCATCCTAATTAAAAAAAATATATAGGTTATTTAGAATTTTGTTTAAATTAGTCATTAAAACGACTAGCATACATAAAATTACTTAAATTTTACATAAAATAATTTTTACTTTAAAATGCGAGTAAATATATTTAAAATACCTACAAAAACACTAACTTAACAGTTACTAATTACCATAAAAACATTTCGTGTAATTAAAAACAGCAATAAAAATTATTTTACCATAAATATTTTTCTAGTTTTTAACCTAATGCATAATGTAGATAAACTTGTGCCTACCAACTTGTGCCTATTTAATGGCTCAAAAAAGATAATTCATACACTTTTTTTTGCAAAGGTAACATACATAAAACATTTCGAGCACACCACTTTAGTTTTTTAAACAAAGTTTATTTCAAGACTCGTAGACTAAAAACTTTTCCTACTAAAATTAAACATAATAAATATCACAAAAAATAATACTAAATTATTTGGGGACAACTTGTATATTTAAAATTTGACGGTTAGAACGAAATTTGAAAGAAGGGTACAGAACCGACGGATTTATATTTCCACCGTGTCAATAACCAGGACCGACGGATTTATATTTCCACCGTGTAAATAACCACCTTTTCGGTTTTCCAATTCTTTTTAAGTGAACAAATATGTGCAAACGTATAAGTAAGAAATCAATTATTAAGGAGACACAGTACAGTATCTACAAAAATGCTTTTCATTGTGGGATTGGTCTGGTCCAATATAATTAACCCTTTCCGACGAGCTATTAACCCTTTCAGTCCCAAAAATTTACTACACTACAGAAACATCTGATATTCACAAAATAAGCTTATTTAAGGTCAAATATACGAATTCCATAAGGAAAAAAAATCCATTTAAATTTTTTATATGGTTTTTGAAACAATGCCAAAATTCTTTAACTGTGGAAAACAACAAAATAAAAATTTATATATATTACCTAAAAATACTTCGAGTTATATATTTTAAGGTATCTGACCATATTATTAAAACAAATTTAGTAATTATTTTAACCGAAATAGTTTAAATTGTGTTTAAAATATGTGGAACTGAAGTGAACTTTTCAAAAATCAGGAGAAATGCTTGTTGACTATTTTCTAAATAAAAAAATAGTAGTTCTGACTTCTATTGAGATAAAAGTAAAATTTTGTCTGATAGAACAAGGTGTGAAGAATCGAATGATGTGTGTTTGGATGTCATAACGGGACATAAACATTTTGAAAAAAATATTGAAAGTGATGATGCCAAATGGCATCACTGGGACTGAAAGGGTTAAGATTGTGCGGGTATGTTCAAGAGGGGAGAATACTCAAGCTCTTCAAAAATATTGATACTGAAACAACTTGTACCATTCGTTATTTGTATTAAAAAAATTAAGGAATTGCTGCATTGATGCTGTCTAACGTACTTTTTGTTTTCGATAAAACTCCAAATTTAGTATCATGATTTTAAATCAGCGCCATCTGACCGCCGATCTTAAAGGGTGAAATGAATAAGATAAAATATTTTTATTCTGCTTATATTACCATTTTGCAACTCATGACTTTCAACAAGAGACTTGACTTTTACATGTTTTAACAAAAGTATGCTCAATACACAAATCTGCTGTTCTTTAACGAAGCGTTGTATAATATCTCATTTGTGAAAATCTTAGTTACTTTTCTCCTTACGTGGGACCATAAATGTGCCTTCATTTGACATCCCACACTGTTCAAAGCATTTAAAATTAAACATTCTCCATTAACATATTTGATATCATTCCTAGAGATTCAACTCAACATTCCATTTAAGCCTCATATATCACTGCATTTTGATTAAACGCCATTCTATGCCGCGTGCTTAAGATAGCACTGCAGATAATCGCAGCGTACCATAAAGATTAAGTTGAAAATTCCTTACGAATTCAAGAATAGTCATAAGTATAGTCATCCAGCAGAAAATCTTGATTTTCTTTCTTGGGCTTTATTACTCTACTTCAAGATACTCACATACCTTTCTCGAGTGTGGTTTGTTGAAAATTTAAGGCTGGCCACTGCTCAGATAAATAATGAACCACAGCATAATTAATTAGTTTTGGAAAGTAATTAATAAAATTGAGAACCGACTGAGATTAAGGTGTTGATAGAATAAATTAACACGGGGATTTGGGAATTTACATTATACGGCTACACCTTACTTATACGAAAAACCTAGAAGATTCTCGAATTGGATTTTTTTTAATACACGAAGATTATTAGGAATTTTAAAAAAAATTATATTTTTTTGCTAAATAAACGATTAAGTTATTTGGTCAGGGTTAAAAGCTTACTAAAAATAACGGTGATTTAACAGTGGTAATATGAACTCCTTATTACTTATGAATTATTTGAACATAAAAACTTCATTCCACTCTAACACCACACCTTTCTAAAATGTAATTATATTTATTTGTTGATTATTTTTTGGTTGAGGATTGCCAAACATGTCGGCAAATTATGATATCAGCATACAAATCACTCCGAATACGCTAATCATTCGTGCGCAACCGATAATTTTTTCTTTAAATTACGCAGCGTTAATAAAATGTGTTTGTTCATTTCTAAAAAATGGTTTGACATAGTGTGATTGTGATTGGCACTGCGCAGGTGTGAAATCGAAGAGCCAATTTTTTCAATATTTTAAAGGTGAAGAAGCAAAGTAGAAAATATTAACGAAATAATAAATCTTATATGGTTAAACATTTATATCTTCTGAACTACAACTCTATTTAAAAATGTGTCATTAATATTTAGGATTGAATTTTGATCAGATGCAATTTATATATAGCTTGTACAACAAATTATCAAGTGTGCACAACCCTGAAGTTAATATTATATATTTAAAACTAGACTTAGTAATAGGATTTTATAGAAAAAAGGAATTGAGATTCATTTGAAAAAAATCAAAATTTAATAACTGTTTCACCAATACGAGGTAAAACTTTAAAGCATTTTTATGGATATACTTTTATTTTATGATTAATTAAACCTTAAGATATTTTCGATCAATTTATAATTTTTAAAAGTTTTGATCGACAAATTTAAAAATAAAATATCTAAAACTATTTAAAGTGTTAATTGAGCAAAAATAAGTGCCTCTTCGACATTTATCTGATTGTAAAACTCATAAACTGTGAAAATTTTTTTTAATTCATTGAAAATAGTTCCATAAAAAACATAAAGAAAAAAAACCTTATATTTTAAAAAATAAATGACAGATAAAGGAATATTTTAAGCAATTGAACGGAAAAGCAAATGATTTTCGAACATTAAACGAAAACTAAGGATAATAAATACGAATAAGACATTAAAACAGCAATCACAGAAAAAAGAGAAGCTGAATAAAGCCATTTTTAATTTTTTTCATCATAACTATAAAGAGCTAAAAAGATAAAAGTATAGAAGGATTCTAGAAAATAATTAAAGTGCGAAAAAACATTTGACACGATTATATTCAAGGGGATACAAACATTGATTTACATTCTATTTCCATAGGATTAAAGAGGAAAGCGATATCTGTAAGATTACAAAATTAAATTATTTTTTTTATGAAATAAGCGTTTTTCCAACTAATCAAGATTTCACAAATAAAAGCAGATTTCATGTTATCTTTTAATTTCCGTTAAGGATAAAATTAATACAACAAATATATGATTAAATTATTTTGAATTAGCGAAATATATTGAATTTCTTTTTTTTTAATTTATCCATAAATGTTACTTTTACTCCAAGGTATTCATTAAGAGAAAAGACTTCAGGTGTTTAAGGGGACATGGTACCACTTTCAATGATATGTTTAATTTTGACATATTCGCTATAAAATTTATGTTTTATCAGTTCAATCTATATTTAAAAACAATATATGACAAAAAATATTAAAAAATTGAATTTTTTGAGTTATTTAAAAAAATTAAAAATTTTGAACTTTTAAAAATGCTAAGGCTTTTTAAATATACAAATATTTTTATTCATGTACTTTAAACTGTTTTACATAACAATTGGTATCCAAATTTTATTTATCTTCCGTAGTTGTTTTATAAAAAATATTTATGTAAAAATCCCTAATTATTTTAGCATATTTGACAATTTTCGACTTAATTATTTTTTTATAAAAAGTATAACTTTGTTAAACAATTTTAATACCAATTCTTAATATTAACATATTTGACAGACTGAATACAAATTCCTTAGATTTTTATAAGTAATTTAAAAAGCCTTAGCGTTTTAAAGAACTTGTCATCAAAAAAATATATACATAAAGAAAACGCATTTGAAGTTTTCCTTTGTATGCATTTTTATCATTCCTTTCCGCATAAAAAATAGAATAACTTTTTTAAAAGTAAAGATACACTTTTAAAACTTGGTAGACTTATTTAGAAGGTTCTAAACTTTAATTTCAGCAAATAAAACCAAATTCGCAATTTTTGCAATTTTTGAGGTACTGTGCCCTTAAGGTTTTTTTTTTTTTTTTTTTTAGTTGAAAACTCTGTTTAGTGTAAGATTCCTTGTAAGATTAAACTAAATAAATGAACTTGAACTTAGGGATAAGAATTGAAATTTTTGAATTATATAATATCCCTTTTCGACTGGGCTCGCACGATCGTGCGGGTATTAACCTATCAATGCCTGGCGTCCCTTTTTAGGGACACTTTTAAAAAAAATATGTGCAATTTTTAATGAATGAACTTTTCAATTAAAAAGTTGCTCCGTTGTATTCAATAGTGTACATTTCAATTGACCCAAGGCCATTGATGCTGTTTAAGGCAACTTTTCCGGTAAAACTCTTAACATTTTAGTCTCATAACCTTAAATTAGCGCCACCTGAAAAGGTCTTAATGGGTTAAAGAGAATGTTTAAGCTCTTCAAAAATACCGAAACCGAAGCAGCTGACTTGTACCATTCGTTATTTGTATAAAAATGTTTCACTTTGTTTTTAATTAGTTGCTGGCATTGATGCTGTTTGACGCACTTTTTTCGCTAAAACTTCAAATTTAGTCTCATAATTTTAAATCAGTGCCTTCTCCGGTCGAAAAGGGATATGTGTAAATATTTTCAAATACAACATGGTAAGTGGGCACTTAAATTTTGAGATAAATTGCAAGAGGTTATAAATACATTTTGCACAATTTGTACTTTCAAAATTTAAGCAATTTACATATAACACATTGCATCATTTACTTAGATAAATTCCTCAATAAATTTCATCATTTTACAATATGTTATACAAAATAATGTACCAAAATTGTATTTTTTCAAACTTAAATAACAAAAGCGTGTAAAATATTTGTTATTATTTAAAACATAAAAATTAGTTAAAATTATGTCACATTTGGAAGGATAAGTTATCCAACATTTTAATTTGAACAGAAAATTACAAAAATTTAAATCAACTTTTTTCATCAAATAATAGATGCTCTTTTCCGATGGTTTAAGAAATTTTTTAAGACACAATCGCTTAGTATATTTAGTTTTATAAGTTGTAATTATTGAGTTCTTACGTTGAAGATCAAAATGATTGTTGCACAAAATTTGCCTTTAGTTTGTTTGTTTGTGTCTTGTTAAGAAATTGAAGAAATGAGTGTATAATCCTCATTTTTCACTAAAAATGTATTGCGAAATACGAATACTTTTAACATAATCGCTTGCCGTCTTATTTTAGATTTTAATTTTGGAACAAGTACAGATACTATTGAAGATGTGTAATTTGAATTATGGTTGTAATTATACAAATACCAGAAATGTCGTTCAAGATTATCATTTGAAACATATTTGTTTATTTATCGGTAGTTTGTCTATCTATATACTTTTCTTGAAAGCGCTACTACAATAGCGCTAACTGTATTTTTAAGTGATTTTAACTGATTAATGTGTATTATGTCAAACTGCCTCTGGACATAAAAATATGTTCTCCGCTGAATATTAAAAAAATAATAAAATATAAAACAATTTACGTTACAGAGGATACCGAACGTAATCTATGTGTGAGATTATGAAAATTGGGTACATAAATTGAATTTCAATAAAAGATTATACAAAAAATGCAAATATATTTAACCCTTTAAACATCAAGGATAAGCACAAAACAAAAAGTTTAAATAAACTCGCATACTATTGATTAGCTTTAGTAATTGTATGATTATTTCGTCGTTCGCTTTCGTCACTCAGTACATCAAAAAAAATATTTATAGCTTCTTGGTTAAATTTTTTTTTATGTAAATTGACACAGAACAATATGTGGCGACGCGCTGATTCTAGAAGTTCGTGAGATCGGCAGTGGCGGCGCTCTTCTGCTGTGTACACCAGTGGTGGCGCTCAAGTACTGTTAATGCCAATACGCATGCACCACACTTCAAGCCAGTTTATAAAAGGACTGCATGCCAGACTATCTTTCTCTTTTACAGTAACTTTTACCAAGTTAACTGCCTGCGTGCGGTGCCAGTAATCAAATCAACTTTAATTATTTACTTTTAATAATAACCTTCTTGTTAATGTTTTTGTTTAATAAATTTTGTTACAAGCGTTGAATTAGATGGTAGTTATTTAACCCAGCATTCACTCATGCCTGTACAGTGGTGACTATGGACTTAAGAAATTTCGCAACTTTAAGTTTATTTTGAAACGCGCTGCACCGCACGCGGGTAAACGCCCCCCAAACACGTTTCAACGCTACAGTTTCAACGCTCCAGTTCAACCTTCAAGTCTTTTCAATGGTTGTTGGTGAGTGGAAATTTTATCGCTTTTTTCTCTTGACCATGTTTAATATCTGATATTTTTTATGTGCAATTTTACGTAGCTCTCTCGTTTGTTTACTGTTCGCGAGCCATTTCATCCGTCGTATTTTGTAAACAATACTTTAAAGGTCAACTTTTTAATTCATAATGGCAAATAGTGATGAAGCCTCACTTGCAACGCCCCCCACCCCGTGTGTAAACCGGTCTGCTTATTTGCTTGAATTAAAATCGCTTATGGAGGATATTGCCTCACTTAAAGCGGAGGTTAAACGTTTAACTGCTGACTCCAAAAACCGCAAAAGAAGTCATAGTCGTGACAGGTCACGGAGTCGGGGTAGCTCTAGCAATGCGTTTGAAACACAAGGGCAATGCTGGTATCACAGACGGTTCGGTAATAAAGCACGATCTTGCAATCAACCATGTAACTTTTCGGAAAACTTTTAAGCTCGCCTGTTTCTTCGGCGGCAGATGAAAATTTAAGCTCCAGCCGTTTATTTGTAATTGACAAAAATACTGGTTATCAGTTTTTGGTTGATTGCGGCGCGGCTTGTAGTTGTGTTCCGGCAACACTGGTTAAAAATTGCAAACCAACCGAACTCGTTCTGTACGCCGCAAATAACTCGACCATTAAAACGTACGGCACTAAAACTTACGATTTAAATTTCGGGTTACGCAGGCCAATGCGTTGGACATTTCTAGTGGCTGATGTTTCTCAACCAATTTTGGGAGCTGACTTTTTGGAAAGGTTCGGATTAATGGTTGACGTTAAAAACCGCCAGCTTGTGGATGGGTTAACTTCCCTCCGAACTAAAGGAACAATTTCTTCCGCTCCTTCTTTAGGATTAACTTATATTTCGAAGGAATCCCAATACCACAAAGTGGTTTCTAAATTTCCGCAACTATTCGACCCGAATTCGAACCTTCAACCAAAAACTCATGGGGTTACACACTGCATTGAGACACGAGGTCCTCCAGTGTACTCAAAAGCAAGACGTTTGTCCCCTGAAAAACTAAAAGCAGCAAAATCCGAATTTCAAACCCTTTTGGAAAAAGGTGTTATTCGACCTTCCAGTAGCCCTTACGCTAGTCCCATACACCTAGTACCCAAGAAAAATGGGGAATGGCGCGTTTGTGGTGATTTCAGGCGTCTTAACCAGCAAACTACGGCCGACCGATAGCCACTCCCACACATTCAGGATTTTTCATTTGGGTTGTCGGGCAAAAAGATTTTTTCGAAAATCGATCTGGTGAAAGCATACCATCAAATTCCTGTTGAACCCAAGGACATTCCTAAAACTGCTGTCACTACTCCGTTTGGACTTTACGAGTACGTTAAAATGTGTTTTGGTCTTCGTAATGCCGGCCAAACTTTCCAAAGGTTTATGGATGAAGTTTTGCGTGGTTTAGATTGTTGTTACGCATTAGGGTGGGCCGAAAAAAACTTTTTATTTTATTTCGGATCGCTATAGTGCGGAAAAGTTTCCTTTGATAAAGACATGAAAAATGCACTAATTTTTATTTTTTTATTACTTTATCTTCCGTTCGCGCAACGAGATCGAAGTTGGAAAAAATTGCCAAAAAACGAAATTTTTTATATTTTTTTATACACGATAGATGTTTTTAGTTGCGTTCCTATATCATGAATTAACTTCTAAAAGTACGTAAAATCAATTTATATGCACTTATCATTCATTTGTGTCACATCTTCCGGCCACCCAACGAAGTTCAAAATGAGGAAAATTCCTAGTTTTTGCAAAATTGACAGATCTGATGCAAAGATATGATAAGTGCTTATAAATTGATTTTACGTACTTTTAAAAGTTAATTCATGATATAGGAACGCAACTAAAAACATCTATCGTGTATAAAAAAAATTTAAAAAATTTCGTTTTTCGGCAATTTTTTCCAACTTTGATGGCATTGCGCGAACGGAAGATATAGTCGTAAAAAAATAATAATTAGTGCATTTTTCATGTCTTTACCAATGGCAACTTTTCCGCACTATAGCGATCCGAAATAAAATAAAAAGTTTTTTTCGGCCCACCCTATTACGCATATTTGGACGACGTACTTGTTGCGTCCTGTGACTCAAAAACTCACGAGGCTGATCTTGAAAAAGTGTTCAATCGCCTTAGTGAATATGGGGTGGAAATTAACCTCGCAAAGTGCGAATTCGGAAAAAGTGAAATCCAATATGGGCTCCAATATGGGCTGCTAATAATTACTGTGAATTAGAAAAATGTTTTTGTATTTTTGTTAAAAGATTGCTTACTGTTTCAAGGTATACCCCTGGATACATGTTGAGACTTGAATTGGGTCATTCAAGAATTTCTTTAGTTTTTATCCGTTTGATTTTAAAATATTGGATACATTTACTTAAGATGTCTGATGAAAGATTTGCTAAAGCTTGTTATTTAAGACTTTATAATTTGTCTCTTTATGATTCTTCTACTAGCAAATTTAACTGGGCTATCTCTGTTAGAAATATTTTACAAAGTGCTGGTTTTTATTTTGTTTGGATATCCCAAGATTACGAAGTAGCAGAACAATATTTACCATTAATTATCCAAACATACAATGATCAATACATTCAAAATGACCTTGCTTGTGTAGCTAATAGTAACAATCACTCTTTTTACAAATTCATCAAAAACTCACATTTAATTGAAGATTATCTAGCCTCAAATGTTGATATATCTGTAAAACGAATTATAATGCAGTTGCGTTGCAATCAAACATACTTATACTTTAAAGGATTAATTTACAAAATATTTCCTGACACTATATGTAAAATATGTAATACATCCGAAAATGAAACCTGGGAACACATAATTTTAACTTGTCCTGTTTATGAATCCTTCAGAAGAAAATACTTTATTAATTCTAACAATCTTTCAGTATTTTTAAAATTTCATAACAAAAACTATTATAATATTTATAACTACTTAATATCAGTTTTAAAATTTAGACAATATATATTAAGTTTCGATGATACTGACAATTAGTTTACTTCCTTGTGTCTCTTTGTATGTATTTAAGTGTTTGTTTGTATTTCATTTGTTTGTTTTATATGTATCCTTGCAATAGATTTATGTTGATATTATGAAACATTTTATTGTAATAACCATTGCCAACCATTGTAAACGGGCTTAGGCCCATTGCAATAAATTTATTATCTATCTAAAAAAAAAAAAAAAAAGTGAAATCGAATTTCTCGGTTTCAACGTTTCTGGAGACGGAATAGCCCCACTTCCCGATAAGGTTAAAGCGTTGCAGGACTATCAACTTCCTAAAACCGTTGACGAACTCCGTCGTTTTTTGGCAATGCTTAATTTTTACCACAGATTCCTCAAAAACACTGCTTCCACGCAGGCTTGTTTATACGAGTTAACTAAAGGTAAAGCCAAAAAAGACCAAACGCCCATAGTTTGGATAGAACAAACTGAAAACGCTTTTTTAGAGTGCAAAACTGTCCTGGCTAACGCTGCCCTGTTGGCTCACCCTGCTCCAAACGCCGATTTGTCTCTGGTGACTGATGCATCAGATGTTTCTATCGGTGCTGCTTTGCATCAGTCAGTAGACAACAAAATCGAACCTTTGGGTTTCTTTTCCCGTAAGCTAACCCCTGCGGAATGTAAATACAGTACTTATGACAGGGAATTACTAGCGATATATTCTGCTGTACATTATTTTCGGAAGGGCGGGAATTTATGGTTTTTACCGATCATAAACCCATAACTTTTGCGTTTTTACAAAAATCGGATAAAACGTCCCCTAGACAGCAACGTCATTTAGAATATATTGCTCAATTCACAACTGACATAAGACATATTTCTGGGCACGAAAATTCTGTAGCTGACCTCATTTTCTCGCATATCTGCAATTCAGGTTCCCGGTTTTTTAGATTTTGATGAAATGGCTTGCGCGCAGGATTCCGATGAGGAGTTGCGGACTTTGCTCGAATCTAGAGATACCGGTCTTGAGTTGAAACCGTTGACTTTTCCCTCGTCAAACAAACCTATATACTGTGACACCGCAAAAGGACAGGTCAGACCCTACGTACCAAGAGATTTCAGGCACAGAGTCTTTGAAAGCTGCCATGGACTCTCGCACCCTGGTGTCAAGGCCACGATAGATCTTGTGCGCAAACGCTACGTCTGGAAGAACCTTTCTAAAGACTGTTCGAACTGGTGTAAAACGTGCATTCCTTGCCAAAAGTCGAAAGTCAATCGTCACACCAAGACAAAGTTCAAAGAGTTTCCGATTCCAGACTCTCGTTTCAGCCACATTTACATTGACATCGTTGGCCCTTTGCCGCCCTCACAAGAGTTCCGGTACGTCCTCACATGTGTGGACAGGTACACCAAATGGCCGGAGGCGATTCCACTGAAGGATCAAACAGCGGATACAGTAGCAAAAGCCTCTTACGCTAACTGGATCGCTCGCTTCGGAGTTCCTGATGTCATCACCTCAGACCGAGGAACCAACTTCGAATCTAACCTGTTTTCTTCTCTATACAAGCTCTTAGGTGTACGCCGAATCCGGACTACCTCTTACCACCCGATCAGCAACGGACTGGTGGAGAGAATGCACCGACAGCTAAAAGCCGCTATCAAGTGCCATGCTACAGATCGATGGACGGATATTCTCCCTACAGTTCTCCTAGGGATCCGCAGCTGCTTGAAGGACGACATCCAGGGCTCGGTGGCCGAAATGGTTTACGGTACCACCTTGAAACTCCCCGGAGAATTCTTCCGCAACTCTTCCTCGGCTCCAGAGATGTCAGAAGCGGATTTCGTCCATCGTCTGCGTTCACAGATGCGACAGTTGCGCCCAGCTGCTGCTACTTGCCATGCCTCCCAGAAGACGTTCGTGCACAAGGATCTCTTGAGAACGTCGCATGTCTTCATCAGGACCGATGCTGTGAGACGACCACTTGAACAACCTTAAAAGGGTCTCTTCAAGGTCATATCCCGATCTGACAAGTTCTTAACCCTGGACATCAACGGGCGTCGAGATACAGTGTCTCTAGATCGGCTCAAACCGGCATTCATCCTCTGTGAAGACGACTCTCCTCGGGATACGAGCAAGCCTACGACTGCACCGTCCACTTCGACTGTTCCGAAGGCTTCCACTTCGACTTTCCCGAAGGCTTCCACTTCGACTGTCCCGAAGGCTTCCACTTCGACTGTCCCACATACTTCCACCACAGAACCGAGGTCTTATACTACACGATCTGGAAGGCGCGTACACTTTGTTGATCGTTGAACTATCGTCCTTCGGACTGGTGGGGGACCCCTGTGGCGACGCGCTGATTCTAGAAGTTCGTGAGATCGGCAGTGGCGGCGCTCTTCTGCTGTGTACACCAGTGGTGGCGCTCAAGTACTGTTAATGCCAATACGCATGCACCACACTTCAAGCCAGTTTATAAAAGGACTGCACGCCAGACTATCTTTCTCTTTTACAGTAACTTTTACCAAGTTAACTGCCTGCGTGCGGTGCCAGTAATCAAATCAACTTTAATTATTTACTTTTAATAATAACCTTCTTGTTAATGTTTTTGTTTAATAAATTTTGTTACAAGCGTTGAATTAGATGGTTGTTATTTAACCCAGCATTCACTCACGCCTGTACAAATATATTAAAAAAAGACTTTGAATATTTGAAAAGTATATTATTTTTTTTTTCTTTAAACAATTATATTCGTAAAAATGTTTTAAATGCAGTGCGGGTTATTTTGGTCCAAAATCGCAGTTATTTTTACATAAGAAGAAAATTTAACTACAAAAACGGTTAAAAAGCACTTAAAAATTAACATATATTCTAAGTATTGTAGTTTTAGGAAATCTGAAATAAAAAAAAACTACGAATGTGAGCATCGGTGAGAAGCGCAATTTCTCATTCATCGAAAACGTTCCGCGCGTAATGGAGATAACACTTAATACGGGAATCGTTTGGACTCTGGAGCCCTCATTCCGCGTTCTAAGGACTAACTGATCAAAGGATCCTGGGCTGGTGCTGCCTCCTGGCGGCACTCTCCGGAACCTCCCTTTGGGGGGGGGGGGGCTTTGGTCTCTCTGGGAAGATCGCCGAGGAATAAATATATTCAATAGTTTTACTAACATGGGCAACCGGTGTTCGAAACCGGGCTGTCCAGATTTTAGACCAGTGCCTAGCCGAATTAGCAATAGCAATTGGCTTTCCTAGCACTTTTGTTATATTTTATAAATTAAAATAATTGGTGTTAGTTTAAAAATAAGAACAACACGGTTAAGATCCGAGTGGGCAATTTTGGTCTTAGCATGAAATAGATAAGAAATATACTTTATAACATCCTTAAAGGCTATGTTACCGATTTAAATAATATAATATTAAAATATTTAAACTTAAAAATGACAATGTTGTAAGATATATAGTTATTAACCCATTAATGCCTGGCGTCCCCTTTTAGGGACACTTTTTAAAAAATTTCGCAATTTTTAATGAATCAACTTTTCAATTAAAAAAATTGCCCCGTTGTATTCAATAGTGTACAATGTACACTATTGAATACAACGGGTCAATGCCCTTGGGTCAGTTGAAATGTACACTGTACATTTCAACTGACCCAAGGGCATTGATGCTGTTTAAGGCAACTTTTCCGGTAAAACTCTTAACATTTTAGTCTCATAACCTTAAATTAGCGCCACCTGAAAGGGTCTTAATGGGTTAAAAATGGTATTGTATTTAGCATGCATTGTATCGTAGAATGACATTATACTATGAATACCATTATTGTCGCTTTAAAGATAAAGAAACTTCAATTTTAACAAGGAAAAATAAATTATTCTTAGAAGCAAGATTTAATATCAAATATCTTTATAAAAACAAAGGATTTTATAATAAAAGGAAAAATAACATATTCATTATTAAAATTTTGAAAATGTTTACATTTCGACATGGGGATTTAAAATGTTGTACATTTCATGCATTCTATCTTTGCCTTTTAGAGTTAAAATCATTTTTTTTTATCAAACATCTCAAAAATATATAGAAATAAAAATAAGACTTATTCAAAATTAGTTAAACAGAATACATTAATACAAACATTTTTGAAAGCGCAAAATTCCAAAAAAAAATAGTTACTGCTTGCACCAAAGTTACCCGAATTCATCGGCAAGAGTTTCTAAGTGACCAATATTTAACCTTTTATACACCAACGCTCTACTTGTGGAACATATTATTTAACCTCTTTTATAGCCCGGAATAATTTAAGATGTGAAAATTTAAATTACATGAAAAGCGAATATTTAAGAAACGTTATAAATTTTGTTTAAGGAGTATGTCCTTGACGCTGTTTAAAGCTTTTTTTCTGGCGAAACTCTTAACATTTTAGTCTTATAACCTTAAATCAGTGCCATCTGAAAGAGTCTTAAAGGGTTAAATATAGTACTAAAAAGTATTGAACATAGAATAAAACAAATTGTGTAATATTCATCCCCTTAAATAAAACAATCGAATAGGTTGTTTTATTTAGCTATTTTCAATATTTTTTAAGGTGTTAAAGACAAAAGTTGGAAGAAATAGATTCTTGTCATTGGTTGGTTGGTTGGTTGGTTGGTTGGTATACATATATTTTCAGGCTTGTGTGCTTGCTCAGAGAGCCGCTTATAAACCTTCGTCAAGTAAGACAGTCACAACAAACACACACTCACAATCACATGCACACATATACGTGACAGATGCTGCCATCTATCACGCGCCACCTCCACAATTTAGACATGTTCCTGAAGTGGAGGGAAATAGTCCCCAGGAACCTTTACCCATAGTAAACTGCGCAATGACCGACCACAGGACTTTCGGACCCAACAGATTTAACGAGCATGTACTCCGCATATACTCGGTAGGTCTTCAGTGGCACCGGGACTCGATCTCTCGACCTTCCGATCTCGAGACCAAGATCATGACCACAGGGCTCCCTACAGCCCCTTCTTGTCATTGAATG
Source organism: Hylyphantes graminicola (assembly GCA_023701765.1). NCBI lineage: Eukaryota > Metazoa > Arthropoda > Arachnida > Araneae > Linyphiidae > Hylyphantes > Hylyphantes graminicola. The sequence goes on along the minus strand of CM043122.1, from coordinate 39,305,706 downwards.
CTCGTAAGAATAAAAACGTTATTTGTAGCATTGCCAGAATGAAAACGAGAATTTTTTTACATGAAATGAAAAGCAAACCAATCTTTCCACAAATGTAAAACGATTTAGGTGAGATCATTTTATGAAGAGAAATTAAGAAACAAATATTTTTTCCAACACATGGACCAAAGTTACCCTTCATAGCCAAAGACACCCGCAAAAAAAACCACATTTTCCCCCTAGATACTTTAAACTACAGGGTGTCCAGAAAAAGACTCCCTGTTTTCAAAAATTTATTTTTAAAAAATGGATAGAGATATGAACACAATTCTCAGTCATGTCTGGAATTTGATATGAAACACTTTATTATGTTAGTTATGTTTATTACGTTATTTTATGTTATTACACTTTATTATGTTCAATTTAACCGACAGATGTCGCCGCAATACCATGCGTTAGATTCCATGCAATAAATATTGCTGCTTTCCCTGAACCGAAAGCTACTGAACATTTCTGACACCGAGTCCTTCTTTTCGGTGAATACGCATGCCTAGTTCTTTCATACAGCCAACACACTGTTTGCAGCGCCATCTGTCGGTTTAATTGAACATAATAACGTAATAAACACAAGTAACATAATAAAGTGTTCCATATCAAATTCCAGACATGATTCATTCGTTTCTGCAAGAACTGTGTTGAAATATCAATCCTTTTTTTATTAACCCATTATACACCAACGTTCCACTTGTGGAGCATATTATTTAACCTCCTTTATAGCCCGGAATAATTTTAGATGTGACAATTAAATTACATAAAAAGTGAATTTTAAATAATCGTTGTAAAAAATTTTTAAGAGTATGTCATTGACGCTGTTTAAGGCATTTTTTCGGTAAAACTCTTAACATTTTAGTCTCATAACCTTTAATCAGTGCCATCTGCATTAATTTTTGAAAACAGGTAGTCTTTTTCTGGACACAATGTATAATGCATATAAATTGTAAAAGTTTTAGCGTTTAGAAAAACTGAGAAAGAAAATTTGAAAAAACTGAGAAAGAGCGTCAGAAAATTAAGAAAAATGCATTTAAAGTTTAAATTTCCGTAAATACAGACTACAAATTATATACAGCCATGTAATAACTTAAATTTAATTTTCATACATATATTTAAAATTAAATTATTACAAATTTAACTATATTGCTTAAAAAACATAAAACTTTATTAAAGTAACAAAAGTTATTACGTAGTTTTTTCAGGGTGTCTCAAAATAGAGTCCCTGTTTTTTTTTTAAAAAAAGAAATGGATCGAGATATTAACACAATCCATGCAGAAAACGAATGAGTCATGTCTGGAATTTGATATGGAACACTTTATTATGTTAGTTATGTTTATTACGTTATGTTATTACACTTTATTATGTTCAATTTAAAAGACAGATGGCGCTTCAATACCGTGTGTTGGCTGTTTGAAAGAACTATTCATACGTATACACCGGAAAGAAGGAAACGAGGTCAGAAATGTTCAGTTCTGATTACGTGTCCTTCTTTTTGCAGTGTACGCATACCTAGTTCTTTCATACAGCCAACACACGGCATTAAAGCACCATCTTTCGGTTAAATTGAACATAACAAAGTGTAATAACATAATAACGTAATAAACATAATTAACATTATAAAATGTTCCATAACAGATTCCAGACTTGACTCATTCGTTTTCTGCAAGAATTGTGTTAATATCTCTATCCATTTCCTTTGTATTAACTTTTAAAAACAGGAACTCCATTTTGGGACACCCTGTATATAAATTTCATTTAATATTGGACAAATTATTCAGCATTCTAGCCATATTGATATAAATTATTTTAAATCAAATGAAGAATGAATCAGTATAATTTTAAATAAGTTTATATGCAGATAAAACACCGAATAATTATCTTGAAATCGTAACAAATCTTAATAATATCCTGAAATCATTAAAAAAACACGTTTTTTGGGGTAATTTACTCGTTTCCAGCTGTCACACATTGAGATTTTACAAACAAGTTTAGATAATTTCAAAAACTATTTTAAGATGATAGGAAAAATCATCTCAACTTTTGCTATTTTTGTGGTACTGTAACGCTTATCTTACTATTCTGTAGATGTTGTTTTGCTACTAAACTATATACTATGTAGTAAAGCTACGAGACTGTGCTCTACTGTTTGAGAAGTTAGAACAGCATAAATAAGCACACAAACCCTTTGATCTGGATCAACAACTATTTTTGGTGCAAATGGTTGGTAATATAATTCTAATAAACTACTAGAAATCTGCAACCATATTTTATGCAATACAATATTTTTAGTTGCCATCTCAACATACGTCAACAATTTTTTTACAAAATCCGAAAAAGTCATCAAAATTGTAGGTATAGGCATTCCATGGTTATGAAGACGTTTAACATTTAAAGCCACGACCCACCCCAGTCATACAATAAAGTTTAAGTCTCTATTTCCCTAACCAAGCCATTTCCCTAACCAATTACACGAATAAAACATTAAATACGAATAATACATTAAATACGAATAATACATTAAATACGAATTATACATTAAATACGAATTATACATTAAATACAAATTATACATTCCCATTAAATACAAATAATACATTCCCAATAAATACGAATAAGACATTAACCCATTAAGACCCTTTCAGGTGGCGCTAATTTAAGGTTATGAGACTAAAATGTTAAGAGTTTTACCGGAAAAGTTGCCTTAAACAGCATCAATGCCCTTGGGTCAGTTGAAATGTACACTATTGAATACAACGGAGCAATTTTTTAATTGAAAAGTTGATTCATTAAAAATTGCGAATTTTTTTTAAAGTGTCCCTAAAAAGGGACGCCAGGCATTAATGGGTTAAAACAGCAATTACAGAAAAAAAGAAGCTGAATAGATCTATTTAATTTTTTTTTTCATAACTATAAACTAAGAACTAAAAAGATTAAAAAAAAAAAAGAGGATTCAGGAAAATAATTAAGGGGTTAAAAAAACATTTGACACGATTATAGACAAGGGGATACAAACATTGATTTACATTCTATTCCCATAGGTTTAAAGAAGAAAGCGATATCTGTAAGATAACAAAATCAAATGATTGTGTTTTGTACATTTCAAACATTGTAATTAGTTGATTCCGTGTGACATTAAATTAAATAAATGATTTTGAGCTTACGGCTAAGAATTGAAGTTGTTAAATTACATAATATGTGTAAATATTTTTTCAAATACAAACTAGTTAGTAAGCACTTACATTTTGAGACCCATTGCAAGAAGTTTTAAAAATATTTTGAGCAATTTGCACTTTAATTAAAGAAATTTGCTTTCAACCCATTGCATTATTTGCTTAGATTAAATTGATTCCGCATTATGTTCCATCGTTTTATAATACGAGAACTGTTTTTTTTTTCAACCTCCAATTAGCTGTAATTAAAATACAGGTCAAAATACAAAAAAGATTTTTTACCAAAAGTAATGTACAATACTGCTTATATCACCACATAATCACCTTGAAGATTAAGGGGTCATAGGAATCTTAAAAATGTGCAAAGAAGGTGCTACAAAGCATAGTTTGATCTTTCATGTAATTTTTTAACTACTTAATATATAAGTATAATTTTTTATATGTAATTCTATAAGATTTATTATAATACAAATTTTGAAATTTATTAAACTTTATCCAAAACTAAAATAAACGATAAGAAACATAAAACTATTTACAGAATTTGAAAACATTGGGATTAGGCTAGCGCGCCAAATTTTAAGGTCAAAATTGAAGAAATGACCAAGAAAATGACTTTATATTGTACAAATATGTACAAACAAAGACTTATACCTAAATTCTCAGCTCAATTTTAATTAGAAATTATATTTTAAAAAATTTCAAATCAAAATTGTAAAATTTTTATTAATTTTTTTAGAAAAAGTTCTGAAGCTGATTGAGCTGAGAATTTAGGTATAAGTCTTTGTACATATTTGTACAATATAAAGTCATTTTCTTGGTCATTTCTTCAATTTTGACCTCAAAATTTAGCGCGAAAGCCTAATCCCAATGTGTTCAAATAGTTTTATGTTTGTTATCATTTATTTTAGTTTTGGCTAAAGTTTCATAAATTTTATAATTTGTTTTATAATAAATAAATCTTATAGAATTACATGTAAAAAATTGTACTTATATATTGCTTAGTTAATTCTTCATATCTGTAAACAAGCTTTAAAATACTTGAGGGGATTTGTGGCGGCTTCCTTGAGCTCCACGTCAATTTGGAAGCGCTACAATCCAAGCCCCAATGCTCGATAATTCACGTATGGCACACCATTGAGATTTCCTAAACACTAGGTCAATTCGCTGAGCAATGCCATCTGTGGCGACAAACTTTCCTTAGTCCCCTTCTTCATGAGCATCAGCTCGACCACCTTTAAATTTTCAAAGGCATTCGCGAACATAGCCATTACTCTTAAAGGTGTCTCCATACACTCTATTCATTTTCTATGAATTTTGAATGGTCCCTTCTGCCTGCGAGAAACGAATAACAGCTTTCAGTTATCACTTGGCAGCTACATTTTATAAAGAGGGTATTTTAAGGCTTGTTTACATAGATGAAAAATCCTTGAATTGTCAAGTTGATTACGTGTAAAAATAAGCAGTATTGTGATTTATAAGCGGGTCTCAGGCGAAGTATGGCCTTTGATGCCCTTGCGCCCTTAAACCTGAACGACATAAGCGGGTCCGATCCATAAGCGGGTCTCTGACAAAGCTCACAAAACTGAATATATATGAAGCAGTATTGTACATTATTTTAGGAGAATTTTTTTCTTTTCTTTTTTTTTGTATTTTGACAGTCTTTTTGTTGCATCCCATCGGAGGTTGAAAAAAAAACATCCCTCGTATGTCATGCAAAATGGTGCGCCAAAATAGAATTTTCTACATTTAAATAGCAAAAGCGTGCTAATCATGTGTTATAATTTAGAGCATAAAAACTATTTCAAAATGTCACATTTTGAAGGATAAATTATCTAACATTTTAATTTGAACAAAAATTACAAAATTTGAAATTAACTTTTCTCATCAAATATTAGATGTTCCTTTCCGATGGTTAAGAAAAATTATGGAAACTGTTTTTTAATGCTGACGGTCGACACGACGAATTTGGTCTACATACGTCATTTTTGGAGTAAAAGTGTATTTCAAGTTACGTAAGAATATAGAAAAATCAAACGATAATACTGACATTGGTATGTTAACTGCAGTATCTACATCCAACAATGACTTTTTTTTAAAATAATCGTTTTGTATACCTATTTTTACAGGTTGTATAGTTTTTAAATGCTTACCTTACAGCAATGCTCAAAGTCATTGTTGAACAAAATTTGCCTTTAGTTTGTCTCTTGTTAAAAAATATGTTAAAAAAAAGAGTTTATAATTTTCAATTTGCACTAAAAATTTATTGCGAAATACGAACACTTTTAACATAAATGCTTGCCGTCTAATTTTAGATTTTACCTATGGTAAAAGTACAGATATTTTTGAAGATGTGTTATTTGAATTAATGTTTTTATTATATAAATACCAGAAATGTCGCTTAAAATTATAATTTGAATCATATTTTATATAAACCGGCATATATTTTGGCATTCTTCCGCGATGTCTCTTCTTGAAAGCTCTACTAAAATAGAGCTAACTATAATTTAAGTGATTTCACCCTCTGGGCAAAGATTGTTTTTCATTGTTGAGTATTTAAAAAAAAATTAATATATGTATAACGGATCTACTGTACGGCGAATCAAAGATAAAGTACACTTTTGGTGAGGAAATGAAAATTGGTACATAAACTTGAATGTGAATTTCAACAAAAAAATTATACTCAAAATGCGAACGCATTTAATCCTTTAAACAACAAGTACAAGCACAAAACCAATAGTAACAAAAAAAACTCCGTTACTATTGATTAGTTGTAGTAATTGTAGGTATAGAAATTACCTCCTACCGTTGACGTTTAACATTTTAGACCACGGACCTACAAAACACTCGAATACCAACAATAATAACAAAGTTTAAGTCTCTATCTTTCTAACCAAGCTCGTTATTGCAGGTAAAACTCCTCTCACTGTAGCCTATGAGTCCTCTATGAGAGTCACTTTAACGTATCGATGACTCAGAATGTACCCGACGCTAATCGCGTCATATTCTCAAGTAAGCATCAAGTGTGCACCTAAAGACCAATCACCTAAAAGACCGTGGTCAATAAAACACAGAATCATAAAATAACCAATTTAACAAAAAAGAAATCAATTTTTTTCGAACTCCCTTGACTTTCATTACCTAAAAAAAGTATTAACTATATATTTATTATTCCTCTCATTTATAGATAATTTGGAATATTCGGCAATGAAATTCATGTAAAAATAAAGGCACAAAACCCTAATATGCAGCTATAGTGCAGTGTTAATGTGCTATGTTACTTAGACTGAGATTGTTCCTTTCACTTTTAAATCTCTGTCTACCTAACCAAGCTCGTTATTGTAGGTAGAACCCCTCCCACTCTAGTCAATGAGTCCCCTCCGGCATCACTTAAACGTGTCCTTGACTCCGTTGATATCTGTTGCAAATCGCGTCACATTCTCAAAAAAAAACATCAATTGTACAATCGGGTTACAACCGGAATCCCAATCAGAACCAATAGAAAATAGAAGAAAACCAAACTGGTTTTTTTATCTGAATCCCATAACTTAAAAAGACTTATTGGCAATCAATTCGATGTTAACTTCACCTGGTGTTATCCATTCACTTTTAGGTACCTATATTCCTAGGGTTACTGGAATATCTGCGTATGAGGGTTGCGACATGATGCTCTCACCTGATTGGCTGGAGCATAGCCATGCTCCAGAGATACGGCGCTGTTATTTTTTCCCCGTAGACATTACACGGTGACTCAGCGAAGCTCTAATAAATCGCATCTAAACGATATAATCAAAGGAACGTAACCACTATTTGTTATTGATTTTGTTTTTAATGATCTATATTCTTTAATATTTATTCTTTTTGGATTAAAATTCTTAACGGTAAAGCTGCAATCCATGTTTTAATACCAGCGTGTGTCATTGCTATGGAATAAAAAAGCTGTTTAAAATCGGAAAAAAGATATAAAACTTTACTTTTTAATCTTTGTATTGTAAATTAAACATCATGTCGACTATTACATTTCTAAAAATAGTATTTTTTATCATTATACTACCAGAAAATGCCATTTTTAATGTCGAAGCTAACAGACGGTATTTGGCATGTCTTTGGCATGCGTTGGCGGAACAATAGTAGGCGGGGGTAACGTAAACAAACCGCAAATCAAAGTCATTGCTTACTTGAAAGTTGAAAACATTCTTATTTCTTCCAAACTAAGCAACAACATAATGTTAAAATGTGTAAAACTGGAAAAATAACTAGTTTTGTTTTATTGGCGAGTTTGGCTGAGCGATAACGATTTTAGCATGGCTCAGCTGCTAAGCTCCTTGTCGTTACCCTGAACAGCACACAGTGTATTGAAGGTACCCTATATATTCCTAACCATGCTCGTTGCAATCGGTTACAACCGGAATCCCAACAGAATCTATAGAAAACGGAAGAAAACCAAACCGTTTTTCTATCTCGTTTTTATCTGACTCTCATTACTTAAAAACCTTATTAACTATCAATTCAATGTTAACTTGGTTCTTATCCATACACTAAATTTCTGTCTTTCTAACCAAGTTCGTTATTTGAGGTAAAACCCCTTCCACTCTAGTCAATGAGTCTCCTCCGGAGCCACTTAAACGTGTTGGCGATTCCTTTGGTATCTGTAGCGAATCGCGTCATATTCTCAAGTAAACCCGATTATGCAATTGGGTAGCTAATATACAAAGGTCCCAAAATTTTTCATTTCAGAATCTTCAAAATATTAATGTTCTGTTTTTTTTTTTACATATTTCACACCACCAAAAAAAAAGGATAATAATGGGTATACTTAAAAGAGCTAATACTGTTTTCATTTATGTGGTTATAATAATTCAAAATTGTATGAACTATGTATTTGACTTAAGAAAAATTCAATGGTATATAATTTTGGGGTTCAAATTGAATAAGTTACTCGTTCACTGCACTTTTATTACACAGTTTAATTCCCATTTTTTTTTGTTTGTTTTTTATCAGTAAGTAGTTTTAGAACTTCACAATTGTGGAGATTTTCCTTGTGGCTTAAAATAAAAAAAAAATAACATTTATTTATAAGCGGAATCATAGAGGATTATTTTAATATACGACTAATAAATATCAATTCGTGAAGAGTTAACACATATTAAAAAAAGTTGCATGATTTTAAAGTCAGATTAAAAATCTTATGAATCCGCCTACAATATTCCTTTCCGTCAGAGCTATCACGATCATGCGGGTGTAAAAGAGAACGTTCAATCTCTTCAAAAATATCGATACCGAATCAGTTGACTTTTACCATTCGTTATTTGCATTAAAAAAATTACACTGTTTTTAAGCAAATGCTGGCATAGATGCTGTTTAACGCATTTTTTTACGATATAACTACAAATTTAGTCTCAAAATTTTAAATCAGCGCCATCTGACACTGATCTCAAAATGGTTATGCTCGCTCAATTTGTGTGGCTCAGGTCGAAAAGAGTTATTGAACGATACCAGTTTAATGCAAGTGCAAGCTGAAAATACTCATCCTCTCCTCTCTCTCCGAGCACGGTGCGATTCGGGGCGGGAAATTGTTTACGTAGAACGGCACACGTAATCTCCCAGTCATAACAGCATTTATTTAACAAAATTAACGATTGAGAGATGGGGATGGCTCGAACGTGTAAAAGGTAACCCTCTAATACATGATTTTTTTTTCGTCCCGAAAAAATATACAGTGGTGGAAATTGAATTATGAACTGGCAGTTTTTTAACAGTATTTCTTTATTAAATGCGTTTTTATCAATTTAAATTTCATACACTATACAGGCTTTGTATTATAAATTATACCCGAAAATAAAATTTTATATAATTTCGTAAACAATTTATTTTGTTGATATTTTAGTTTTAGCATAGGGAAATTGATTTATGAACTTTTACATTCAATAGCCATTATAAATACTAAAACTATTTTTTTTTTTCGTAATTTCTTCGTTGATTTATATTTTCATAGACAACACGAAACTTTGGGTCAAGTTTTGGTCAAGCAATTTCCAGTTTTTAATTATTAAGTCCTTCTATTCCATAACTGATACACACTCCATCGACACCATACTCTTTTTGAGTAAATTATTCATACCAATTGATCTCAGACATTATTTTTTGGGTTTAAGTCATGACTATTGACAAGATGATCTAAATGAACAACATTTTGTACATTAAACCATTCTTCCATTTCGTTTTAAATGTGGATACTTGCATTATCATGCATAAAAATAGAATCAAAAGTACAGTTTTGCCACGCAAAAAGGAATCAAAGAATTTTTTTAGAACTAATCTGAAATAAAGGGATGTTTGTCAGCCCTTCAGAAACAAAACCTTGTTTCTTCAATCATAAGATATCGTTGCCCAAACCATCAAACTTCCACCACTAACATTTCTGCCGAAGACAGATCTTGGTTATTTTCGAAGATCCTTTCAATAACAGTTTAAACCATCACATCCATCCAAATTGAACTTTTTTTCATCAGCAAATTTCCCTTTTTTCCCATTTCTCTCAATGCACCCCCACCCAATCCATTTTCATGTAGTTATGACCCTATTTTATTAGCCAGTTCTTATGGTGAAGAGTCAGCTTTGGGAGCAGCTTTCATTTTGGAACATTTCAAGTTCGGCGACGATATCAATATTTGTCCTATTCTTCTGGGAGTTACAGGAAGTGATAGTTCATAACAAATTCGTCCTGTAATGCACAAATGCTGCCACAAATGGTAACTTTTTGGGATGCAAGTCCAATAATCGTGATTTTGTGCCTCGTCCCACGAGGGTTACACCTTTTTTATTGATGGTTTTTGCCGTAGTCAGAATGATTCTTCAAATATTTATGAATTATATGTATTGATCGTTTAATTAATATGCTGATTTCTCTAACAGATTTGTTACAATATTATATAAGGGTCATTTTTTTTACCTTTTTGGCTTCTGTCAGTCCCGAAAGCTTTCCTATTTAGTAAAATGGGAATAAAACAGATAAATTTCAGCAAAGTTGGCCTTATTCTTATTTATAAGCATTGATAGTAAGCTCCCCTGAAGTTCAAATGAAGAACTAGTTGAAATATTTGGTACCTGGGTTCAAAATAAATATGAGTTCATAAATCAATTTCCACCATTTGACATGCCCAAAAACTAAAAATAGATATATTTTTTATTGAATATCATTTTTTGAAAAAAATTATGTGTGAAAATCCTTTATTATACTCTGAATATACAACACACAAAATTCGAATTGTGAGCACTTAATACAAAACGATATCTGGTGAAAAGAGTGTTAGTTCATAAATCAATTTCCACCACTGTATTTGTATCTCTTATGCTCATACACTATGGGAAAAATACGGGGAAAAAATTAAATGCATCGGAATTTAACCTTTTATACACCAAAATTCCACTTGTAGAACATATTATTCAACCTCATTTATAGCCCGGAATAATTTTGGATGTGAAAAATTAAATTACACGAAACGCGAATTTTAAAAAAAAAATCGTTGTACATTGTTTTTCGGAGTATGGCGTTGATGTTGTTTAAGACACTTTTTCCGGTAAAACTCTTAAAATGTTTGTCTCATAACTTTAATTCAGCGCCATCTGAAAGGTTCTTAAAAGGTTAAATAATTTCAATTTTTTAAATTGTTGCCTAACGGCAACACCATGCATTAAGCACTGAATAGATGCTAAAAGTTCGGGGTACTAATATTAATTTTTATTCAAATGATTACCTTTTTTACTTAAACTACTGAACTTTTTTTTTATATTTCTAATAAATTATACATAAAAATAAAGCTTATTGATAATTTTATTATTATATAATAAGTTGCAGAGGCACACAGACACATAGTTTTAGGTATAAAATCTTTAATGAAAACATTTACAACAAACAAAATGAGTATTAGTATTTAGTACAATTAGATTTTGTCAAACAAGAAAAATTAGTTATAAAAATAATTATGAATAGTAGATACTTTTGAAACAAAATTAATGTACAAATAGTAGGTAATAGCAGGTTTAGTACAAATAGTAGGTATTTTATGAATAAAAATATACAAAAAATCATTTTAAACAGAATTTTTTTAAACGGCAGAATGCTATGACATAAAACAGTTATTTTTACTCTTAAAACAACGTGGTGCAACCCCGGTGGCGCATTGGTTAGGACTCTAGCCTTTGGAGCTGCTGGGGTCGGGTTCGAATCCCGGTCAGGCAATCCCGGTCAGGTCTTTCGGTCTTTCGAATCCCGGTCAGGTCTTTGCTACTGTAAAAATTCTTTCTGTGTCTGTCCCACTTGACGAAAGCTTATAATTTGATTTTACCTTTTTTTTAATTAAAATTTTGAAAAAAATTTATTGTTATAATTTATTCAAAAATATGATTTCAATTTTCCCCCCTTAAATTTAAGTTTAAAAATTAGGATTTGTTTCCCTGTTTTTTGCCATTTCAATCTGGATGCATATTGCATAAGGAATCTATTTCATAAATTTTAGATTTTTATAATTAAAAAATAAAAAGTTGGAACTGGGCGGGTAAACAAAAGTACGCAAAGTACTCCCCTAATTGTTTTGAGCAGTGTATATGTATCATACCATACCACAAAGTGGTACCAAACATTTTAAACACTGAACTCTTGTGAATCCTTTTCAGAGATACACACACATAAGCAAACTAAAGTTGTGCTTAATGCATGATGTTGCCAAACGGCAACACATGTAAAAACCACCGACAAACTTCCAATTTTGATAAGAATGATTAGAAACCACGTAAATTCACAACAGTTGGAAATTTCACTTTTTATTTTTGAATACACTTTTACTACTGTCATTTATGAAGGTTATTATTAACTAAAACTTCAAAAGGGAATGTAACAGATGAAAAAAGCACACGTACATTTGTCGAGAGGGAGCTCTACTTTAATAGAATAAAGTGGATTATGAAACTTGTTGCCAAACGGCAACAGTACGACTAGAGGGTTAATATTCAAAATTGAAAATTAAAATTTTTAATGGAATTCGGAATTTTTTACAGTTTCAGTCATTCGTGGAATTTATGTAAAATAAGTCGACAGGGAAACGTGGTTAAAGTGAATCTTCTTTATTAACTGTTAAATATTTTAAGATAGAGTTTTGGTCGTCTGAAGTAGACGATGGCTGAAGATGGAATGCTCTCAAAGATGACGAAAATATCTAGAACTCTCACAGATCTTCCAATCAGAGAAAGGAATTTGTTATGAGAAAGTTTTTGAAAAGATCAACGCGTGGGTAGATGAATCACGAAAGTTCATGGGAAAGCGACTGTTTGTCGCGACTGGGTGTAGTTGGGATTTTATAGTGCTAAGTGATATTAAGAGTATTTGAAAGGTAATTAAGTTCTGAAATTTAATTGAGGATAATAAAAATAAGTATAAAAATAAATATAATATATACATATATAAATATTGTCTAGTCCTTTGGAGTGGTGCATTACGTCTCCCCTCCCCTTTTTTTTTCAGGCTGTGGAGTAGGATGTACCTACTCCACACAAAAACCCTACTACAGATAATCAATAATTTGATGCCAAATGTTCTACAGTACGGGAAGTTTGCCTTTTTGATATTCCTGTAGTACACTCTTAAAACAAAAGAGTGAGATCCACTCCAGTTGGAGAAGTGCATTTTCGACACCCTAAAGGCATGCATATTTTCTCAGACTGAGTTAAAATCACTCGTTTGGAGTGATCCTGTCGGAGGTTTAACACACAAAGGATCCACTCCAAAAGGAGAAGTGCATTTTCCAGTCTGGAGGAGTGAAATTCACTCAGACTGAGTTAAATTATGAGTGTTTGTTTTAAGAGTGTATGCGTGCGAAATTTACTTGGTCTTATGTATCCAATTACCTATGGGGCCATTCGTCATGAATATACAATATTAATTTATCATTCCTTTTCAGAGTTTGTAAAAAATTAGAAAATGAAATCTTTTTTCATAACCCTCTAATGTTTAAAAGCATTCTCTTTTATACCCGCATAATTGTATTGTTCTGGTGGTAATGAGTTATGACATATATAAAAGTGGGTAGCTTTTAATTTTCATTGGAGCTTAGAAGTAATACTGATAGAAAACCTTCCGACACGTGTAGTTTTATGCATTTAACTATGTGCACTTCATATATTTTATTGCCCTCTGAAAATTATTACATTTTGATATTTAAAATCTAAAGCATTCGTTATTTATTGTTTAAAAAATTCAAATATTTTTAAATTATTGGATAACGTTAAAACCATTTCCAAGCCATTTAATCAATCAAAACAAAACTCCGAAAACCATCAACAAAAAATCTCACATAATCAATAGAAAGCACACTGAGGGTCCGTGAAAAAATAAGCTACCACGACACAAGTGACGTATGAGCGAAGAAATATGATTTTTTTATCAAATTATTTATTTAAAAGACCTTAAAAAGCCAAACGCTTCAAAACAAATTATCTTAAAACGAGCTTTTGGGACATCCCCTCATGGGTATAAAACACGCATCTCAGGCATCCAAGTGGATAAAATAAATAACTAATAGAAATAAAAAAAAAAAAGAGGGAACTAAATAAATATTTCTCTTCCGTTCGCTTTTAACGCCCTTTTTTTATACCATGGCTTCGGTTAAGTTGAAATTCCCCACCAAATCACTCTGTTAGTATGACAAAATTTTAACTGATATATTATTTGGATTAATGAGTTTGGGATTACTTTGACAGGATTAACCACTCAGTCATAATTTTATTTTTAAACCTGTGACAATGTTTACCAAAATATAACCACTAAAATCGAAATTTGTAAATCTGACTTAATTATTAACTAAATATACGAAACGAATAGTACTGAAATAAAAAAAAATCCTAATCTGGAAGTTTTTTTTAACGGCTTTAGTAATGAGTAATATGCTTTTCATGAAAAGGAGATAACAACCAGTTTAATTTTCATAGAAAAAAATACTAAAAATTTTGACATTTACTGTTGTGCCTCCGATTTTAGAAATTGCAATCTTGACACAGCTGCACTGAAAATCCGTGCTGCGTAACTTCACTCAATAAAAATTATGGAAGCCTAGCTCCCTCCGGTTTCACGGACTAACGTAACATCAGATTTACTTAGTAATGTTACTCATTTTACGGAGTAAACTTATTTTTTGTAACATTACACTTAAGTTTCACATTTGTTAAACTTACAGTAAATAAAACCTTGTATACTATTTTTTAGCAAATAAATCTCTTTTGCTAAATTATCCTTCACTTACTTTTAGTAATAATACAGAAAAATAGATATTCTTTTAGTCTATAAGATTTAAATATACCTCTTGACAAACAAAATGTTTTGTAGAAAAAAGCATGAAATTTAGAGACAATCAAAGTTTTTCAGTCCTAAAATCAGTCAGTAAATAATAAGTATTATTTAAAAGCTTTTTAGAAGACCTCAACAGTGATATGACATAATGGATTAATAAATCGAAGAAAAACTCAAAAAAAAAAACTCCAAGAGACAATATAGTCGAAAATAAGTCAAAACAAACTCTTCTTATATGGATTCGTATCAGACATTGCTTGACCGAAAAATAGAATTCTTCTCGGAATTTTTATGTTACACCATTCCATAGCTTCATTACTTCAATTGTTCCATGGTTTCATTCATTTAAAAAAAAATAGCGCATATTGTCAAACTTTAGATACCCAATTATGTTGCTTTATCATTTAAATATTTCTTAGCTCAATTAATTTCTAAAAACAATAGCTAAGCATCAGGGAAATTTCAATACGTCGCGTAATGTGACATCAATTCATTATCTCGATATTCCATAGATGCATTAATTTTGGAAAGCTAATAATAACTAATGACAATAATAGCAAATAATAAATTGCATTAATTGCTTATAATAAATTGTGGCCCCTTTACAATTTTATAATAAAGTGATGTCATGTCCAATTAAATAGCTTGATTGATATTCTGACAAACCATTTTTTCATAAAAAATACAGACGTTTTAAGAGGAAGATTTGCGTTTCTTCACATTTTCAAAATAGGTAAATTATTAAATTTGCATCTTGAAAATCTCGTTTTCAAAGCCTATTTTACCTAAAACATATAAGATATCAGTTACATTTTTACCAAACAAAAAACAGGGGAATGGAAACGTATGTCTCCTGTATAACTTATTGGGGTTTGGCTGCTTATGGGAAAATCTCAGGGTAACTGCAGACTATGGCCATTACCATTGATCAAAGCAGATGAGAGGAACAGATCGATTTAGTTCATTTCTCTTATTTTTATGCGAGTTGAAACGGGGCTCATTCGTCAAAACAAAACACAAGTTACTTCGGGAGCTCATCTGTCAAATATACACTCCGGTGAGCATATAAATATACCGAATTCGGTGATATGATTTATGTTACAAGAATACAAGGAAAAAAACTGAAATTATGCAAAGTTTTAAGTTAGAAAGTAATTTTTGGAGTTATATTTAATGTGGTTTGTATTGGTTAAATGTGTAACTTCTTCAAATGATGTACTAGGTGTCTTTCATGCCGATATGTCAAATATGCCGAATTCGGTGGTATGATTTAAGTTACATGAATACAAGAAAAAACTGAAATTTTGCAAAGTTTTTAACCCATTAATGCCTGGCGTCCCTTTTTAGGGACACTTTAAAAAAAATTCGCAATTTTTAATGAATCAACTTTTCAATTAAAAATTGATCCGTTGTATTCAATAGTGTACACTTCAACTGACCCAAGGGCATTGATTCTGTTTAAGGCAACTTTTCTGGTAAAACTCTTAACATTTTAGTCTCATAACCTTAAACTAGCGCCACCTGAAAGGATCTTAAGGGGTTAAGTTAAAAAATAATTTTCAGTTTTATGGTTAATGTGGCTTATACTGGTTAAACGTGTTACTTCTATAAATGACGCACTAGAATTTGGATGTGTCTATCATGCCGATATGCCAAATATACCAAATTTGGTGAAATGATTTATGTTACGTGAATACCATGAAAAAAACTGAAATTCCACAAATTTTTAATTCAGAAAATAATTTTTAGTTGTTTAGTTAATGTGATTTGTATTTGTCAAACGTGTCACTTCTTTTTATGAAGTACTAGAGTTTGATGGTGTTTTTCATGTGAATGTTATCAAACAACCGAATTATAATGGTATGTGTTTGGGTTAGGGACGTAAGCTTGGCTCATGATAAAGTTATAATTTGAAAATATTATCATTTTTTAAGTATAAATATTTATTTAAGGCTGCCTTCTGTCGAAAACTATAAAACGAAATGAAACTTAACAAAAATAGTAAAAAATTAGAATTAAATAATGTTACTTATTAGTAACTTCACCTACTAAATATACTGTTAGTCTGCATTTTTGAAAAAGTTCGTTTTCAGGAAGAAGTTTCCCCCATTGAAATTGTATAAAAATACGTAACATACAATATCTTTAACAGAATTTCTTGAACTAACTAGTATGCTTAGATACTATACAAAACTATACTGTACTGTAAATTTACTACACTCTACTTTATAGCTAATAGGTTTTAATAAGTACATTTGTTGAAGGTTTAACTCGGCGACCCTTATATATCTCTAATGTCCCCGGCTCCTTCACTGCCTTTAAACAATAGCGCCTCGGAGTCCATCTATCTCCTCTTACATTATAATTACTACAGCAGAAAAGACCCACACCTTGTCAGCAACTGGTTCAACACGAGCTGAAAATAATTAAAGCGCGAACTTAACGCGGGAAGTATCCGTTAACGTTCCGTAGGATTAACCCTCCGAGTCGGACATTTGCAAATTTAAACCTCGTTTCTGATACGCGGTGTGACGCATAAAACGCTGGCTTATCAGGGCCGGCAAAGAGGAATCTACACCAGAGCGCCGACCAGATCATCAAATATATCACAGAGCCCGACACTTGCAGCTTATCTCGTTGGGCCATGCAGCCCTTTGCACAACTGTGCCAGGGGAACTGGGTAGATTCCAATCCCAATGCAGGTTCTCATTGGGCAACTCATTTTGGCGTTTTGGCTGTAAAAACATTTGGCTAATTCCAAGCAAAATTATCATTTATTCCTTTCTGTGGTGTAAGTCACGTGTGTAAAAATTGATTAGCGCTACAATTTTTAACATTAAATAACTAACTAAATAATGTACCATGCTTTTTCTTTATTTCCCCAATTTAAAAAGATTTGAATCTTCTCTTAAATATTTACTTACACTACAGTTACATGGAATTACCAATTTGATTCTAATTCTACAGGGTCATTAAACATCAATTCAACCAAAAAGTTAAATCATCAAATTTTAGATTTTTTTTAGTAGGCTGACCAAATTTTTTTGACATCAATGCAGTACAGTGTTAAAGAAGCAAAAAAAAAGATAATTCTACGACGGCATCACGTTCATTTTATAGTATTATTATGGTTTCAGTCTTTTATCTAAAGTTTCTTCTTCAATCTAAAATTTAAACGAATAGTTTTACGTAATAAGAAATACAAGTTTAAACTTATTATTTAATTTTTTTTTTACATTACAATGTAATGAAGCTCTTGTCTGCAATTTATGAGAGACAATGGATTGATTAAAAAATGATAAGTTCTCCCACTTAATTCAATTGGTTAAAATTATTGACAAAGAAAACATCGTGTTTATGGTTCTAAATCAACATAATTTGAGGCAAAAATCCAAAAAAGAAGACATTTTACATATTTAATGACTCTTTAAAACAGGTATGACAAAAACCTAAAAGTGCGAATTCATTACGTCTGATCACCCTATTTTGAGTATTTTTTTCTTATTGTTATACAGATCAAAAGGAACAAGAAAAAACAAAATCGTAAAACAATCGTTTTTTCAACCTTTATTTTTTGAGCTATTAACTATTTTTAAGTCAATAGTTAGTCCAATTTTGCTTGCTTGGAAAAAAACTATTCGACATGAAGAGTGTTTTTCAAAAGGAAATAAATATGGTGCATATTAATTAATGTAACATGCATGTAAAAATATTACTACAGTTTAAAATTAAAACTTTTTCGTAAAATTAAAATACTTACAAAAATTAAAAGCAAAAAAACTCAATTTTGTCAATGAGCATTAAAAAAACATTTGGTTTCAAAATTAATATAATTATAATAATAACAAGTTTGTAACAGGAATTGTCCCTTAGAACTGCTTCCACACAAAAATCCACGCGTCTGAATGAAAACGCCTAACACAACATTTAGTTCGATAAAAAACTTCAACAAACTTTTTTTATCGAAAATTCAGTAATTATTTCTTATTGTTTGCTCAAGTTATTTTCATTTCGAATAATAAATATGTAACATTGCTCATACTAAAAATGAAGTATAACATTTCACATCAACATTCAATATTGAATTTACCTATGGCCTACAAAACGTAATGTAATGAATTGATTTCCAAATACCAATATTTAAAAAACAAAAGACGATGAAAAAACTTGCCAAAAGTCTGAGATGATGCCCGATTTTTAAAATAACAAAATTTAATGTCTTATGCATCTGTCTAAACGAATAATACGAACCATCAAAGAGTCGCTTACTGGGACATATATTAAGAGGTGAGGGGTCATTCCAAACTAATTTATGTCACAAAAAATATAAATGAATTGTTGTTAAATGATTTATTAAAAATACTTTTTTTAATAATTGAAGTACTTCGGCTTTCTTTTGAGATTTTCATTGTACAATGCACTGAATTTTTTTCCGTCACACTTGTTTGTTGTATTTGCAGTTTCGACTATGAAAACGGGTGACGGACGGACAGACAAACGGACAAAGCTCTTATAAACTTACTACAGAAATAAAAATTAGCCGCAAAACTCAATGTGTGTGTTAAGCAAAAGCTTTTTTTTTCTTTGTGGTGATTTAAATTTAAAGTAACTGCTCCTCTACTTTGATTCTTTCTCTATGATTCAACCAAACCAAACCTGGGTAAGATAGTCATACCAAACGATCTCAAGCGCAGGCGACTAAAAAAACGGCTCCCCTACTACCCCTTTCCCAGAAGTGACGTAATTTGAATTTAATCAGAAAGTATAAAATGCGGCTACACTAAAAAAGGCCACAGAATGATTGGATGTAATTTATTACTGGAACGCTTTGATTTTTGAAGCTCTGAACCATGAAATTGGACCGAGAATACTTGCAATGGGCTTTTAATTTCATTGGGAAGGCTACGGTATAGGCTGTTTTTAAAGCCATAGGCTGTTTTTAAAATAGAAAGTTCGTTTTGCCAAATCTTGGTGAAATTTTGAGTTTATAAGGAATAGATCAGAAGGAAAATATTTCTGCATTAAAAATTTGGTTCAAATATTCTAAACTAGGTGGGGTCAGATCCGGAAGTTCGAGATTTGAGCGTCATTTTTTCGCTACGCTAAATTTCGAATTACTGTAAAATGTTATGGTCATCGAATTGCCATCAATGCGTGCTTATACACTTTATTTCATACTCAGTCTATAAAATAAACTGTTTCTCTGCACTCCGTGCCACCCTAACTTGGGTAAAAACAAAGAGTAAAGAGGCATTGGGAAAAGCGCGGTTGGTCCGTTAGTTGGAAACTCTTGTAAGGTAATATTTACATCCAAATTGATCTGAATACAATTTAACCAAAATACACTTTTCATTCTGATAAAATTGCCGAATTTTCTCAAATAATATTGAAATTTGTTAGACCTTAAACGAAATTAATGTTTTAACCCTCTAATGCATACCGTTACCGTTTAGTAACAAGTCACATTATCCACTTTATTCTAATAAAGTCGACCTCCCTCTAAACAAATTTGTGTTTTTTTTTCATCTATTACGTTCCATTTTGGAGTTTTAGTTAATAATAACACTCATAAATGACAGTAGTAAAAGTGTATTCAAAATTAAAAAGTGAAGTTTCTAACTGTTGTGAATTTACGTGTTTGGCAGTATTCAAATTAAAAATATTAGTACTCAATACAAATAAATTGCTTTGAAAAAAATATTATAGTTCAAGAGGGTTATTTTAAACTATATTTAGTAGTTTTCTAATCATTCTTTTCAAATTGGTAGTTTGTGGTTGGTTTTTACATGTGTTGCCGTTTGGTAACATCATGCATTAGGCACAACTTTTGTTTGCTTATGTGTGTGTATCTCTGTAAAGGATTCACAAGAGTTCAGTTTTTAAAATGTTTGGTACAGCTGTGGAAATAAAAAAGTACCCACTTGATTTTATTTCATCCGTTAGTCACCCTATAGAATCGGACCTTTTTGAGATTGTGTACAATTTACATTCCGAGTTAATTGCACGATACAAAATTTGCATAAGGGGCCGTCTTCATATTAAAAATATTATGATCTTTGAAATTTCCAATAGCAACACCCAATTTTAATAACTTAGAAATGTTAAGCACTCTTGAAAACCCTTAAATCTAAGTTTTTGTTACATTTGGATGAATATTTGACGAGTTATTCAATCGAATCACTTGTGGACCTTTTGGGGACTATCTCTAAAATGACAAGCAAGCATGCATGCAAAGCCGTCTTTATTTATCAATTACACACGTAATCTTATACACAATCCCCTAAAGGGTAATCAAAAAGTATTTTGTGATTTACTCAGCAAATTATGAATAAAATTTTTTAAAAATTGGGATTTCGCTTAAACTTCTTGTCTTGAATTTATTTCTTTAAAAATATTAAGGGGTTTCCATTCATATATTTTTTAAAAATTAATACAATAATTATTTAAAAATATAAAAATTGTTTTAAATACCCCAATATTGAATGCATTTTGTTTGGGCTATTATAATTTCTTTTCAGTAAAAAATTCGTTTCATTATCTTAATTATTTATAGATCGGGATAGTTTTTTATGTGCAACTCATTTAATATTATGGGACCTAAACTTTGCACATCCCTAACTCCTCTAATAATGCCTAAAAACTAACAAAATTTGGCGTTTCGTATTAACATAGGTCAGAGATTTGAAAGATGGATTCAAAAAGGGGTGTTGCTATTGGAAATTTTAAAGTTAGTAACATTTTTAATATGAAGATGGCCCCTTATGCAAATTTTGTGTCATGCAATTAACTCAGAATGTTAATTGTTCACAATGTCAAAAAGGTCCGATTCTATAGGGTGACTAACGGCCAAAATAATCACTAGTGGGTACTTTTTTATTTCCACAGCTGTACCACTTTGTTTTAAGAGTAAAAATAAATGTTTTACCTCGTATCATTCTGCCATTTAAAAAAATTATGTTTAAAAATGATTTTTTGTATATTTTTTTTCATAAATACCTACTATTTGTACTAAACCTGCTATTACCTACTATTTGTACATTAATTTTGTTTCAAAAGTAACTACTATTCAAAATCATTTTTATGACTAATTTTTCTTGTTTAACAAAATCTAATTGTACTAAATATTAATACTCTTTTTTGTTTGTAATACATGTTTTCATTAAAGATTTTATACCTTAAACTATGTGTCTGTGTGCCTCTGCAACTTCTTATATAATAATAAAATTATCAATAAGCTTTATTTTTAAGTATAATTTATTAGAAATATGAAAAAAGTTGTGTATGGGTGTAATTATTGAACATCACATGGCTTCTGTAAAAAAATATAACAGTTAATCTAAGTAAAATTGCCAAACATTTTAATTTTTCACAACATTTTTAGTAAGTTCTTTTTTCCAAGTACTAGCCCAAATAGTATTTGAAATCACTCTAACTATAACAAATAAATTTAAGCATATTGAAGAAGCAGTTTATCATCAAACTACAACTAACTGAACTGATTAGAACTATATAAAAGCAGTTATAACTATTGATGAGATACATAACTTTACTTCATCATCGAAAGTTAATTGAAATAGATTAACTGAAATGGTTTGCCCAGGACCGTAAAACAGATACAGTGATTTCACAATATCAATCTATGGCTGCGCTAGATGCCTACCCTTTTTAGTTTACTCTTGAAGGTTCTCAAAATTTTCAAAATCGTTAAAGTAATATAAATTAATATTTCTTCAAGGGGAGAGAACGTAATGCATCACTCATAAGGACTAGACAAAACAGGTAATTTTTTTAAGCTTATGCATGGCAAGCTAAATACGGTAATTTTTGCCTTACCATAACTAATGCAAATAAATACAACGAAAATATTCCACGAAAGACTAAACCTGTAAAAAAAATTCCGAAGTTCTTTTAAAATTTTAAATTTTCATTTTAGGGTGTTAAACAATTACCAGCACTTTTATTAGCAAAGTTTTTTTATTGAATTAACTTTTTCACAACTAAACCATCCAAATCGTTCTGGAATATTTTTTTTTTTGTAAAAGCTGTATGTTTCGTCTTGAAGCATTCGGTTATTATGACTGGAAGAGGTAGTATACCGTTCTAACAATGGATTGTTGAAATTAACAAAACACTAAAACGTAATACTGAAATGGGTTGATAAAATGCTTTTAAAGCTATATGGTGGAAGGAATTTTTTCTGTAAACTAAACGACGAAAATACATATCACACAATGAAAGAAACGCGCTTAACTGGCTTGCAGGAATATTTGCCAGTAGAAAAATATTCCGAAACACATCAATTTATTAATTTATCTTATTTTTTCTTCGCTCGATTCACTTCGGTAACTGTTATCAAAAGTCAAATGCAATAACTGGAGAAATTCAACATAAAGTAGTCGAAAAAAATAGAATATAGATAGAAACCCACTTTGGAAGTTTGATGACTTTCTTGGTGCTGCAATCTGATGGGAGTTTAAGAAACTAAATATATTTCAAGTACCATGTAGCATTATTTTATTATACAAGAAGCAAAATATTATAAAACACATTTACTAAAAATACAAATAATTAAGTTTATTGGAAAAAAAACAAAAGACGATGAAAAAACTCGCCAAAAGTCTGATTATGTCTGCGTTTTAAAATAACAAAATTTAATGTCCTATGCATCTGTCTAAACGAACAATACGAACCATCAAAGAATCGCTTACTGGGACATATATTAAGAGGTCATTCCAAACTGATTTATGTCACACAAAATATAAATGAATTGGTGTTAAATTAATTGTTAAAAATACTTTTTTTTTTATAATTGAAGTACTTCTCCTTTCTTTTGAGATTTTCACTGAACGATGCGCTGATATTTTTTTTTTGACGTCACATTTGTTTGTTGTATTTGCAGTGCTTAATGCATGGTGTTACCGTTTTGTAACAATTTAAAAAATTGAAATTATTTAAATTCCGATGCATTTATTTTTTTGCGTATTTTTCCCGTAATGTATGAGCATAGAAATACAAATATATTTTTTGGGACGAAAAAAATTCATGCATTAGACTTTAGAGGGTTAAACGTGTTTTCTGGGTGAATTCACAAATAGTTTATCGACCTCTTTACGTGGGCGGAAGGATCTTCTCCATAGCATTTTTCTATTAGCCCAACTTAGGTTTGCAAGGAGTGAACATGTATTATTTAAATTTGAAAACTAATTCTTTGTTGCAAAAACGTATTTTCAACTTAGACATAAAATTCCCCCAAAAGTCTCCTCGTTTCTTCTGGACTGACGCACCTTAAAAAGGAGAGTATTTATTCATTCATTCATTCATTCATTCATTCATTCATTCATTTATTTATTTATTTATTTATTTATTTATTTATTTATTTATTTATTTATTTATTTATTTATTTATTTATTTATTTATTTATTTATTTATTTATTTATTTATTTATTTATTTATTTATTTATTTATTATTTATTTATTTATTTATTTATTTATTTATTTATTTATTTATTTATTTATTTATTTATTTATTTATTTATTTATTTATTTATTTATTTATTTATTTATTTATTTATTTATTTATTTATTTATTTTATTTATTTATTTATTTATTTATTATTTATTTATTTATTTATTTATTTATTTATTTATTTATTTATTTATTTATTTATTTATTTATTTATTTATTTATTTATTTATTTATTTATTTATTTATTTATTATTTATTTATTTATTTATTTATTTATTTATTTATTTATTTATTTATTTATTTATTTATTTATTTATTTATTTATTTATTTATTTATTTATTTATTTATTTATTTAAAGAGACTAATATTCATTAACAGATGGTGACACCATTTTTAAAAATTATCATTTAAAAATTAAATAATCAGAGGATATTTCCCTTCAAATTTGTTTTATTAATACTATTTTCAAACCTGGCGAAAGAAAAATATTATACTTTAAAGCAATACTTTCACAGAAGTAAGGTTTTCAAAAGTAATGCATTAGATCTATCGGACTGAACTGACCATACATCTCGAAGAGAAATTCTGAGTTCTATTAAGATCCGATGATCCGGCTGAAAAATGAGTCTGGACAAAGTAACTTATAGTATAATAACCTTATACATTTCATGTATTATATAGTGCCTTGCCAATTTTTTAAAACTTATTTT
The DNA here is from genome assembly GCA_023701765.1 of Hylyphantes graminicola. Lineage (NCBI taxonomy): Eukaryota > Metazoa > Arthropoda > Arachnida > Araneae > Linyphiidae > Hylyphantes > Hylyphantes graminicola. The sequence continues at coordinate 39,280,990 of CM043122.1, read as the reverse complement.
AGAAGAAATTTTAGCTACATAAATACTGAATGAATGAAAAAGATATTATATAACTGTTGTTGCAGTTAAGTAAAAAGAAATAAATCACTTTATCAAGCAGTAAATTAATAATAAATCGCAATAAAACATTGAAGTATTTCAACCCTTTAAGACCCTTTCAGATGGCGCTGATTTAAGGTTATGAGACTAAAATGTTAAGAGGTTAGTGGGAAAGTTGCCTTAACAGCATCAATGTCATACTCCTAAAAAAATGTACAACGATTTGTTAGAATTCGATTTTCGCGTAATTTAATTTTTCACATCTAAAAATATTGCGGGCTATAAATGAGGTTAAATAATTTGTTCCACAAGTGGAACGTTGGCGTATACAAGTTTAAAATATTGTGCTATAAATATTATTGAACAAAAATATTTTTTAATACCTATTTGAACTTATTTAAGAAGCAACAAGTTTTAGCTACGCAAATACTGAATAAAATACATGAAGAAATTGTCAAATTGTTATTGCATAAAAATATAGCATTTTATGAAGCAGTAAATTCAATTCCTTCCATACCCAGTTTCACCCTCCTTTAAGAAAATGAGCCCAACTTAAGTAGAAAATAATAAATGGACTATACAATGGCTGGAAATAAATGTTGAAGTCGCACGTTTATTACAAAAGAAGAAAGGAACCCAAACAAAACAAAAAGAAACTTTCGGAAAATTGAATAATCGTTAAGCGAGAGGTCTTCATTTCTATTTAATGGAAAGTGCCGTTTGTTTAGAGGGTTCACACGCGAACAATGTATTTATACGAATATCCAGTTAAAAGCGGATACATTGAACTTTTGAAATGGCTCTATCGCAAAGAGATTAAAAAGACGCAATAATAGAAATCGTATTAAAAGATTACACACCGGCAGAAATGACATTAACGCCGGTGAGGAAATGAATTGGAGAAACTCTTCAAAATTTAAAAATTATCTTTAAATTAATGATGGTGACGCATTATAAGGATTGGATGAAAATGTATAGATTCATCGAAAAAGAACGAGGTATTGTATTAATAAATGTTATGTAGAAACGGTTACAAACAATGATACAAGGCGTAATAAACAGAATTCTCCAAGTCAATTTTCAAGTTGAAAATTGAAATCTAAATAGAAATATTTCCCTCATATTTCCCTTTCAAAAACTTTTGTTAGTTTAATTTGCAGTTAGAATAAACTATTTTTCATGTAAAATTCATTAATTTTTCTTATCGTTTGCTAAATTTATTTGCATGTCGCAGAATGATTTTAAACAGCAAAATACAATGAAAAAAACTTGATAAAAGAAAGATTAGTAATAAAACGTCAATATTCATGAATAAATACCTAATTGCAAGTGAAAAAATCTTCTGCTTTCAAAATGAAATTATATACATAATGAGACAGACCCGTAGAAATTATTGGACAAAAATCTAACTTTTACCATAGCTCTCTCATTTATGTAATTTTCTAACCAGTGTTTTTTTTTTTTTTTTTCGTAATGACTATTTGATATATCTGTCTGGTAGCATTGGTGAGATTTAATATTTCCTCTGTAGAAATTGAAAATAAAATTAAGGTAATTATTATATCCGTATTGTCAATCTGTTTTTCCGTCTGTTTTTAGTTTTTAGACTAGCTGCAAGGAGTAAGTTGTGACTATAGATACTGTGTATGGGTGTAATTATTGAACATCACATGGCTTCTGTAAAAAATATATAACAGTAAATCTAAGTAAAATTGCCAAACATTTTAATTTTTCACAAAACTTTTTAGTAAGTTCTTCTTTTTTCCAAGTACTAGCCCAAATAGTATTTGAAATCACTCTAACTATAACAAATAAATTTAAGCATATTGACGAAGCAGTTTGTCATCAAACTACAACTAACTAAACTGATAAGAACTATATAAAAGCAGTTATAACTATAAATGAGATACATAACTTTACTTCATCATCGAAAGTTAATTGAAATAGATTAACTGAAATGGTTTGCCCAGGACCGTAAAACAGATACAGTGATTTCACAATTTCAATCTATGGCTGCGCTAGATGCCTACCCTTTTTAGTTTACCCTTGAAGGTTCTCAAAATTTTCAAAATCAAGTAATATAAATTAATATTTCTTCAAGGGAGAGAACGTAATGCATCACACATAAGGACTAGACAAAACAGGTAATTTTTTTTAAGCTTATGCATGGTAAGCTAAATACGGTAATTTTTGCCTTACCATAACTAATGCAAATAAATACAACGAAAATATTCCACGAAAGACTAAACCTGTAAAAAAAATTCCGAAGTTCTTTTAAAAATTTAAATTTTCAATTTAGGGTGTTAAACAATTACCAGCACTTTTATTAGCAAAGTTTTTTTATTGAATTAACTTTTTCACAACTAAACCATCCAAAACGTTCTGGCATGAACTTATTTTGTAAAAGCTGTATGTTTCGTCTTGAAGCATTCGGTTATTATGACTGGAAGAGGTAGTATACCGTTTTAACAATGGATTGTTGAAATTAACAAAACACTAAAACGTAATACTGAAATGGGTTGATAAAATGCTTTTAAAGCTATATGGTGAAAGGAATTTTTTCTGTAAACTAAACGACGAAAATACATATCACACAATGAAAGAAACGCGTTAAACTAGCTTGCAGGAATATTTGCCAGTAGAAAAATATTCCGAAACACATCAATTTATTAATTTATCTTTTTTTCTTCACTCGAATCACTTCAGTAACTGTTATCAAAAGTCAAATGCAATAACTGGAGAAATTCAACATAAAGTAGTAAAAAAAAATAGAATATAGATAGAACCCCACTTTAGAAGTTTGTTGACTTTCTTGGTGCTGCAATCTGATGGGAGTTTAAGAAACTAAATATATTTCAAGTACCATGTAGCATTATTTTATTATACAAGAAGCAAAATATTATAAAATACATTTACTAAAAATACAAATAATTAAGTTTATTAAAAAAACAGAAGACGATGAAAAAACTCGCCAAAAGTCTGATTATGTCTGCTTTTTAAAATAACAAAATTTAATGTCCTATGCATCTGTCTAAACGAATAATACGAACCATCAAAGAATCGCTTACTGGGACATATATTAAGAGGTCATTCCAAACTGATTTATGTCACACAAAATATAAATGAATTGGTGTTAAATTAGTTGTTAAAAATACTTTTTTTAATAATTGAAGTACTTCTGCTTTCTTTTGAGATTTTCACTGAACGATGCGCTGATATTTTTTTTTTGACGTCACACTTGTTTGTTGTATTTGCAGTGCTTAATGCATGGTGTTACCGTTTTGTAACAATTTAAAAAATTGAAATTATTTAAATTCCGATGCATTTATTTTTTTGCGTATTTTTCCCGTAATGTATGAGCATAGAAATACAAATATATTTTTTTGGGACGAAAAAAATTCATGCATTAGACTTTAGAGGGTTAAACGTGTTTTCTGGGTGAATTCACAAATAGTTTATGGACCTCTTTACGTGGGCGGAAGGATCTTCTCCATAGCATTTTTCTATTAGCCCAACTTAGGTTTGCAAGGAGTGAACATGTATTGTTTAAGTTTGAAAACTAATTCTTTGTTGCAAAAACGTATTTTCAACTTAGACATAAAATTCCCCCAAAAGTCTCCTTGTTTCTTCTGGACTGACGCACCTTAAAAAGGAGAGTATTCATTCGTTCGTCCGTTCGTTCGTTCGAATTCGTCCGTCCGTCCGTCCGTCCGTCCGTTCGTTCGTTCGTTTATTTATTTATTTATTTAACCCATTGAGACCCTCTCAGGTGGCGCTAATTTAAGGTTATGAGACTAAAATGTTAATAGTTTTACCTTAAAAGTTGCCTTAAACAGCATCAATGCCCTTTGGTCAGTTGAAATGTCCACTATTGAATACAACGAAGCAATTTTTTAATTGAAAAGTTGATTCTTTAAAAATTGTGAATTTTTTTTTAAAGTGTCCCTAAAAAGGGACGCCAGGCATTAATGGGTTAAAGAGACTAATATTCATAAACAGATGGCGACACCATTTTTAAAAATTATCATTAAAAAATTAAATAATCAGAGGATATTTCCCTTCAAATTTGTTTTATTAATACTATTTTCAAACCTGGCGAAAGAAAAATATTATACTTTAAAGCAATACTTTCACAGAAGTAAGGTTTTCAAAAGTAATGCATTAGATCTATCGGACTGAACTGACCATACATCTCGAAGAGAAATTCTGAGTTCTATTAAGATCCGATGATCCGGCTGAAAAATGAGTCTGGACAAAGTAACTTATAGTATAATAACCTTATACATTTCATGTATTATATAGTGCCTTGCCAATTTTTTAAAACTTATTTTAGAAGAAATTTTAGCTACATAAATACTGAATGAATGAATAAGATATTATATAACTGTTGTTGCAGTTAAGTAAAAAGAAATAAATCACTTTATCAAGCAGTAAATTAATAATAAATCGCAATAAAACATTGAAGTATTTCAACCCTTTAAGACCCTTTCAGATGGCGCTGATTTAAGGTTATGAGACTAAAATGTTAAGAGATTTACTGGGAAAGTTGCCTTAACAGCATCAATGCCATACTCCTAAAAAAATGTACAACGATTTGTTAGAATTCGATTTTCGCGTAATTTAATTTTTCACATCTAAAAATATTGCGGGCTATAAATGTGGTTAAATAATTTGTTCCACAAGTGGAACGTTGGCGTATACAAGTTTAAAATATTGTGCTATTAATATTATTGAACAAAAATATTTTTTAATACTTATTTGAACTTATTTAAGAAGCAACAAGTTTCAGCTACGCAAATACTGAATAAAATACATGAAGAAATTGTCAAATTGTTATTGCATAAAAATATAGCATTTTATGAAGCAGTAAATTCAATTCCTTCCATACCCAGTTTCACCCTCCTTTAAGAAAATGAGCCCAACTTAAGTAGAAAATAATAAATGGACTATACAATGGCTGGAAATAAATGTTGAAGTCGCACGTTTATTACAAAAGAAGAAAGGAACCCAAACAAAACAAAAAGAAACTTTCGGAAAATTGAATAATCGTTAAGCGAGAGGTCTTCATTTCTATTTAATGGAAAGTGCCGTTTGATTAGAGGGTTCACACGCGAACAATGTATTTATACGAATATCCAGTTAAAAGCGGATACATTGAACTTTTGAAATGGCTCTATCGCAAAGAGATTAAAAAGACGCAATAATAGAAATCGTATTAAAAGATTACACACCGGCAGAAATGACATTAACGCCGGTGAGGAAATGAATTGGAGAAACTCTTCAAAATTTAAAAATTATCTTTAAATTAATGATGGTGACGCATTATAAGGATTGGATGAAAATGTATAGATTCATCGAAAAAGAACGAGGTATTGTATTAATAAATGTTATGTAGAAACGGTTACAAACAATGATACAAGGCGTAATAAACAGAATTCTCCAAGTCAATTTTCAAGTTGAAAATTGAATTCTAAATAGAAATATTTCCCTCATATTTCCCTTTCAAAAACTTTTGTTAGTTGAATTTGCAGTTAGAATAAACTATTTTTCATCTAAAATTCATTAATTTTTCTTATCGTTTGCTAAATTTATTTGCATGTCACAGAATGATTTTAAATAGCAAAATACAATGAAAAAAACTTGATAAAAGAAAGATTAGTAATAAAACGTCAATATTCATGAATAAATACCTAATTGCAAGTGAAAAAATCTTCTGCTTTCAAAATTAAATTATATACATAATGAGACAGACCCCGTAGAAATTATTGGACAAAAATGTAACTTTTACCATAGCTCTCTCATTTATGTAATTTTCTAACCAGTGTTTTTTTTTTTTTCGTAATGACTATTTGATATATCTGTTTGGTAGCATTGGTGAGATTTAATATTTCCTCTGTAGAAATTGAAAATAAAATTAAGGTAATTATTATATCCGTTTTGTCAATTAATTGTCAATCTGTTTTTCCGTTTGTTTTTAGTTTTTAGACTAGCTGCAAGGAGTAAGTTGTGACTATAGATACTGTGTATGGGTGTAATTATTGAACATCACATGGCTTCTGTAAAAAATATATAACAGTAAATCTAAGTAAAATTGCCAAACATTTTAATTTTTCACAAAACTTTTTAGTAAGTTCTTCTTTTTTCCAAGTACTAGCCCAAATAGTATTTGAAATCACTCTAACTATAACAAATAAATTTAAGCATATTGACGAAGCAGTTTGTCATCAAACTACAACTAACTGAACTGATAAGAACTATATAAAAGCAGTTATAACTATAAATGAGATACATAACTTTACTTCATCATCGAAAGTTAATTGAAATAGATTAACTGAAATGGTTTGCCCAGGACCGTAAAACAGATACAGTGATTTCACAATTTCAATCTATGGCTGCGCTAGATGCCTACCCTTTTTAGTTTACCCTTGAAGGTTCTCAAAATTTTCAAAATCAAGTAATATAAATTAATATTTCTTCAAGGGAGAGAACGTAATGCATCACTCATAAGGACTAGACAAAACAGGTAATTTTTTTAAGCTTATGCATGGCAAGCTAAATACGGTAATTTTTGCCTTACCATAACTAATGCAAATAAATACAACGAAAATATTCCACGAAAGACTAAACCTGTAAAAAAAATTCCGAAGTTCTTTTAAAAATTTAAATTTTCAATTTAGGGTGTTAAACAATTACCAGCACTTTTATTAGCAAAGTTTTTTTATTGAATTAACTTTTTCACAACTAAACCATCCGAATCGTTCTGGAATGAATTTATTTTGTAAAAGCTGTATGTTTCGTCTTGAAGCATTCGGTTATTATGACTGGAAGAGGTAGTATACCGTTCTAACAATGGATTGTTGAAATTAACAAAACACTAAAACGTAATACTGAAATGGGTTGATAAAATGCTTTTAAAGCTATATGGTGGAAGGAATTTTTTCTGTAAACTAAACGACGAAAATACATATCACACAATAAAAGAAACGCGCTTAACTGGCTTGCAGGAATATTTGCCAGTAGAAAAATATTCCGAAACACATCAATTTATTAATTTATCTTATTTTTTCTTCGCTCGATTCACTTCGGTAACTGATATCAAAAGTCAAATGCAATAACTGGAGAAATTCAACATAAAGTAGTCGAAAAAAATGGAATATAGATAGAACCCCACTTTGGAAGTTTGATGACTTTCTTGGTGCTGCAATCTGATGGGAGTTTAAGAAACTAAATATATTTCAAGTACCATGTAGCATTATTTTATTATACAAGAAGCAAAATATTATAAAATACATTTACTAAAAATACAAATAATTAAGTTTATTGAAAAAAACAAAAGACGATGAAAAAAAGTACTTCTGCTTTCTTTTGAGATTTTCACTGAACGATGCGCTGATATTTTTTTTTGACGTCACACTTGTTTGTTGTATTTGCAGTGCTTAATGCATGGTGTTACCGTTTTGTAACAATTTAAAAAATTTAAATTCCGATGCATTTATTTTTTTGCGTATTTTTCCCGTAATGTATGAGCATAGAAATACAAATATATTTTTTTGGGACGAAAAAAATTCATGCATTAGACTTTAGAGGGTTAAACGTGTTTTCTGGGTGAATTCACAAATAGTTTATGGACCTCTTTACATGGGCGGAAGGATCTTCTCCATAGCATTTTTCTATTAGCCCAACTTAGGTTTGCAAGGAGTGAACATGTATTGTTTAAGTTTGAAAACTAATTCTTTGTTGCAAAAACGTATTTTCAACTTAGACATAAAATTCCCCCAAAAGTCTCCATGTTTCTTCTGGACTGACGCACCTTAAAAAGGAGAGTATTTATTTATTCATTCATTCATTCATTCATTCATTCATTCATTCATTCATTCATTCATTCATTCATTTATTCATTTATTTATTTATTTATTTATTTATTTATTTATTTATTTATTTATTTATTTATTTATTTATTTATTTATTTATTTATTTATTTATTTATTTATTTATTTATTTATTTATTTATTTATTTATTTATTTATTTGTTTATTTGTTTATTTATTTTATTTATTTATTTATTTATTTATTTATTTATTTATTTATTTATTTATTTATTTATTTATTTATTTATTTATTTATTTATTTATTTATTTATTTATTTATTTATCTATTTATCTATTTATCTATTTATCTATTTATTTATTTATTTATTTATTTATTTAAAGAGACTAATATTCATTAACAGATGGCGACACCATTTTTAAAAATTATCATTTAAAAATTAAATAATCAGATTATATTTCCCTTCAAATTTGTTTTATTAATACTATTTTCAAACCTGGCGAAAGAAAAATATTATACTTTAAAGCAATACTTTCACAGAAGTAAGGTTTTCAAAAGTAATGCATTTTAGATCTATCGGACTGAACTGACCATACATCTCGAAGAGAAATTCTGAGTTCTATTAAGATCCGATGATCCGGCTGAAAAATGAGTCTGGACAAAGTAACTTATAGTATAATAACCTTATACATTTCATGTATTATATAGTGCCTTGCCAATTTTTTAAAACTTATTTTAGAAGAAATTTTAGCTACATAAATACTGAATGAATGAATAAGATATTATATAACTGTTGTTGCAGTTAAGTAAAAAGAAATAAATCACTTTATCAAGCAGTAAATTAATAATAAATCGCAATAAAACATTGAAGTATTTCAACCATTTAAGACCCTTTCAGATGGCGCTGATTTAAGGTTATGAGACTAAAATGTTAAGAGATTTACTGGGAAAGTTGCCTTAACAGCATCAATGCCATACTCCTAAAAAAATGTACAACGATTTGTTAGAATTCGATTTTCGCGTAATTTAACTTTTCACATCTAAAAATATTGCGGGCTATAAATGAGGTTAAATAATTTGTTCCACAAGTGGAACGTTGGCGTATACAAGTTTAAAATATTGAGCTATAAATATTATTGAACAAAAATATTTTTTAATACTTATTTGAACTTATTTAAGAAGCAACAAGTTTTAGCTACGCAAATACTGAATAAAATACATGAAGAAATTGTCAAATTGTTATTGCATAAAAATATAGCATTTTATGAAGCAGTAAATTCAATTCCTTCCATACCCAGTTTCACTCTCCTTCAAGAAAATGAGCCCAACTTAAGTAGAAAATAATAAATGGACTATACAATGGCTGGAAATAAATGTTGAAGTCGCACGTTTATTACAAAAGAAGAAAGGAACCCAAACAAAACAAAAAGAAACTTTCGGAAAATTGAATAATCGTTAAGCGAGAGGTCTTCATTTCTATTTAATGGAAAGTGCCGTTTGTTTAGAGGGTTCACACGCGAACAATGTATTTATACGAATATCCAGTTAAAAGTGGATACATTGAACTTTTGAAATGGCTCTATCGCAAAGAGATTAAAAAGACGCAATAATAGAAATCGTATTAAAAGATTACACACCGGCAGAAATGACATTAACGCCGGTGAGGAAATGAATTGGAGAAACTCTTCAAAATTTAAAAATTATCTTTAAATTAATGATGGTGGAGCATTATAAGGATTGGATGAAAATGTATAGATTCATCGAAAAAGAACGTGGTATTGTATTAATAAATGTTATGTAGAAACGGTTACAGACAATGATACAAGGCGTAATAAACAGAATTCTCCAAGTCAATTTTCAAGTTGAAAATTGAATTCTAAATAGAAATATTTCCCTCATATTTCCCTTTCAAAAACTTTTGTTAGTTTAATTTGCAGTTAGAATAAACTATTTTTCATCTAAAATTCATTAATTTTTCTTATCGTTTGCTAAATTTATTTGCATGTCACAGAATGATTTTAAATAGCAAAATACAATGAAAAAAACTTGATAAAAGAAAGATTAGTAATAAAATGTCAATATTCATGAATAAATACCTAATTGCAAGTGAAAAAATCTTCTGCTTTCAAAATTAAATTATATACATAATGAGACAGACCCTGTAGAAATTATTGGACAAAAATCTAACTTTTACCATAGCTCTCTCATTTATGTAAATTTCTAACCAGTGTTTTTTTTTCCCCCTTTTCGTAATGACTATATGATATATCTGCCTGGTAGCATTGGTGAGATTTAATATTTCCTCTGTAGAAATTGAAAATAAAATTAAGGTAATTATTATATCTGTTTTGTCAATTAATTGTCAATATGTTTTTCCGTCTGTTTTTAGTTTTTAGACTAGCTGCAAGGAGTAAGTTGTGACTATAGATACTGTGTATGGGTGTAATTATTGAACATCACATGGCTTCTGTAAAAAATATATAACAGTAAATCTAAGTAAAATTGCCAAACATTTTAATTTTTCACAAAACTTTTTAGTAAGTTCTTTTTTCCAAGTACTAGCCCAAATAGTATTTGAAATCACGCTAACTATAACAAATAAATTTAAGCATATTGAAGAAGCAGTTTGTCATCAAACTACAACTAACTGAACTGATTAGAACTATATAAAAGCAGTTATAACTATAAATGAGATGCATAACTTTACTTCATCATAGAAAGTTAATTGAAATAGATTAACTGAAATGGTTTGCCCAGGACCGTAAAACAGATACAGTGATTTCACAATTTCAATCTATGTGTTGTAAATTTGTGTTTAATGTCATAATGTTTTGAAATATTCTTGTTTTTTAATGTGTTATATTTTTATGACCATATTTTTATTGTCATGCTCATTTATTTCAAATGCCTTTAAATATTTGTGTTTATGATATTGCACATCTTTATAATATTTTCTTTCTCTGAATTTCAAAGTGATAACTGAAGATTTTATTTGTTATTTTAAATTAGTATTTAAACTTAATTCTATTTAGCTCATTTTAAAAGGCACCAGATGCCGCTAAATGCCCATAGCTAGAGAATCTTTTGTTTATATTATAACCATTTTTTTCAGTCACACTCCCCATTTTTACCCCCTGGTTCGGATTTTTCTGTTTTTGCTCCGAATTCTTTTGTAACTTAACGTAGATCTCTGATAAGAATGAATAGGGGAAGACGCACTTGTCTCTTCTCCAAATAATTCCACACCATGTAAATAGTTGTGTCTGTTCGTGTTTTTATCATATATAAAGATGAAAAACCAACTTAGTTCCTGTAAATCATTTCGTGTCAAAATTTACTTAGCATTCGATTTCGGGAAAAAGGCACAACTGACAGATAGATCTCAGCAGCACCTCAAGTAAGTGAGTTTTCAGTTTTCTAGGAATTTTCTTTGTTTTGGGCATTTGGAAGAAGTGGCAATATTACTTTTAAGCTCCGAACTATAAATAGATGTCTGGTAGGCATCGAAATGTATTTAAATGTTAGTTAAATCTTTCATAACAATTCGAAGTCATAAATTTTTATAGTAATTGCTAACATTTAGTGGCGTCCGCGACAGGATGCTTAAAGTATAAAACCGCTTAAATTAAAGTTAATTTTAATGCCCGATTATTCTATTAAAATTTATTGATATTATTGTATTAAAATTTAAGTATGAATGCTGCAAATGCTACAAAGTTAAAACGTACTGGTATACGTTCTTCTTTCACAAGGACGGCTAATGCCTTAAAAGAAGAATTAGTTAAAGATGAGATCGATATTGATGCGTTAAAAGATAAATTTACAAAATTACAAAATTTACACATTGAATTAAAAGATCTCGATGATAAGTATTTAGATTTAATTTTAGAAGGAAGCATCTCAGAGGATGAGGTCAGCAAGGAAATTGAATCGCGTGAAGTTTATAGTGATGATTTCATTACATTATCCCGGCAAATAAATGATAAGCTAGAAACACCAGAAGAAATGTTTGAAACAAGATCAAACGGTGGTGCTAGCAGTATTTCGGGTGCGAAATTAAAATCATACAAACTTCCAAAAATCGAACTAAAAAAGTTTGATGGTGAATTGATCAATTGGCTACCCTTTTGGTCTCAATTTGATAAAATTCACAATGACCCTGATTTGCATGACAGTGACAGATTTGCCTATTTAGTTCAGAGTATGAAAGCGGGGACACGAGCTAAAGAATTTATTGAAAGCTATCCCGTTACATCTGAAAATTATGAAAAGGCTGTTTTTGCACTCAGGGAACGTTTTGGGAAACCCGAATTATTAATTGAAGTATACGTTAGAGAGCTAATTAAGCTCATTATTTCTAATGTAAAGGCAGAAAGTAGGGATAAGTTACCCCTTGACAAGTTGTACGACAAAATTGAGGCCCAGTTAAGGGCTCTGGAATCCTTGGGGTTGAAAGCCATTGAAAATTCTTCCTGGTTGTACCCAATGGTGGAATCCTGTCTCACCGAGGACATTTTGAGGGCCTGGCAAAGGAGCTCCCTCTTCAATCTGTCAGCGGGGGAGGGGGCCGATCTTTCTCGCCTCACCAACTTGATGAAGTTTTTAAAGGCGGAAGTTGAGGGGGAAGAAAGGCTGAAACTGGCTCGTAGTGGGTTTGACAATGTAGGTCACAAAGAGGGATTTCATAGTCGGGCAGGGGGGGACAAAGGGGAAAATAAACATAAATTTAAATTTAAAAAATCGCCATCTCCAAATATTCCTACTGCTGCAGGTTTCCTAACTACACAAGAACGTGTATGTATATTTTGCGATAAAACTCACGAGAGTAAAAACTGTTATAATGCGCGCTCATTATCTCTAGATGACAAACTTTCCAAAATAAAAGAAAAACAATGCTGTTTAAAATGCCTAGAGCCTCATCACATGAAAAAATTCTGTAAACAGTTTGTTCGCTGCTACTTTTGTGGGAAGCAGCATGTCCATCAACTCTGTCCAGACATGCATTCCAAAGTTGAAACTGGGACAGAACAAAATGATATTGTACAAGCGACCACCGCTAAAGCTGCTTGTACTTCAGAAATAGCGTTAATGACTTTAATTGTAAGGGTCGCTGGGTTGATAAAACCAAGGACATAAGGGTTTTATTAGACAGTGGCTCTCAAAAGTCATATATTTTAAAATCTCTAGCGGTTAGAATTGGGTTTACAAGTTGTTTCTCAAGAAACAATAACACATACTTTGTTTGGTGGCGCTAGAACTGGCCGGAATTGTACAGCAAATATCGTGTTAAGTTGGGTTCTTCGAAACCACATAAACATCCTGATTTAGAATTTGATTTTTTCGATCAAAATATAATTTGTGGGGACATACCGCGTGTATCAAAAGGTCCCATATTAAAAGAGCTAAAGAAAAATAACATTTGGTTATCAGATATGGGATCGAATTGCCCTAAAATTGAAATGTTAATTGGTAGTGATATTTATGGGAAAATTCTAACAGGCAAATAAAGCAGTTAAAAGGGGGGTTGACAGCAATTTGTACCAAGTTGGGCTGGGCCGTTTGTGGTACATTTAATGACTCTCCCATTCCAGAAAATGGAAATAACTCAGTGTTGTGCACCAATTTGGCTATCAGGGACTTTAATATTTCTGACCTTTGGAATTTAGAGACCATCGGTATATCAGACCCTCGATTGCACATGACAAAAGCGGTTGAAGAAAATATGGCCCAAGAGCAGTTTTTAGAATCTCTTACTAGAAATGAAGAGGGTCGATATAGCGTTGGTTTACCTTGGTTAGGATCTAACGAAGAATTGCCATCCAACCGTCATGTGGCCGAAAAAAGGTTGTTTGGTGTCACAACGAAGTTAAAATCCTTAAATAAATTTGAGGACTATGATAAGGTATTTAAAGAATGGATGAAGGAAGGGGTAGTTGAAATGGTGCCAAATAATGAACTGAATTCTAAAGGTCACTACCTTCCACATCATCCAGTATTTAAACCGGATAGCGTCACCAGCAAAATTAGGCCGGTGTTTGACGCGTCTTGCAAAACAGGCAGAGCCCCATCCCTTAATGATTGTTTAATTAAAGGGCCAAATTTAATTGAAGAAATTCCCTCTATTTTGTTAAGATTTAGAGAAAAACGCATTGGTGTAACATCTGATATCAGGCGTGCGTTTTTACAAATAGAAATAGAAAAAGGAGATAGGGACTTCCTGAGATTCTTATGGTGGGAGAAAAATAATGAAATAAAGGTACTCCGTCATACGAGAGTTGTTTTTGGAGTCACTTCTAGTCCATTCCTATTGGGGGGAGTCATTGCTTTTCATTTATCCCAAATACCCAAAGAACATAGTAGTTTGTCCCAAAAACTAGCTAAATCATTTTATGTGGATAACTGCGTAACATCCGTAGACAGCGAAGAAGAGCTTGAACAATTTATTAAATTTTCTGTGGAAGTGTTAGCTCAAGCTAAAATGGATTTACGCATGTGGGTTTTTGGGCCAGTGGATAATCCAATAATGGGTGATTTAAATATGGAATCTGTTTCTGACGATTCGGTACCTGTTTTAGGGATCCAGTGGGACAAGAATGATGATAATCTCTCTATTGCCATTAAAACAATAGAAATGTCAGATAAATTGTCTAAACGAAAAATATTGTCCCTTACACAATCCGTTTACGATCCACTGGGTTTCTTAACTCCTGTTTTATTGATTGCGAAACTATTATTACAAGAAATTTGGGAATTAAAAGTGGGCTGGGACACTTCCCTACCAGTAAATGTAAATAGTAAATTTGTAAAATGGTATAGTACTTTACAATATCTCAATGATGTTAAGATACCGCGGCGTATAGGATTTGGCAATAAAGACTCCTGGTCACTTCATATATTTTGCGATGCCAGTCAACTGGCATATGCCACGGTAATTTTTCTAAGATGTGAACATAACGGAGAAATACTTGTAAGTTTTGTAGCTGCCAAATCGAGAGTAGCTCCCTTAAAAGGCGCCTCTGGTGGACAGGGGGAAACCACATCCAGTAAAGGAATGACAATTCCCCGTTTAGAACTTATGGCCTGTGTTTTAGGAGTGCGTCTTTCGAAGTATGTTTCAGAAGCGCTTTCGATAGACGACATACCAAAGTATTTTTGGACTGATTCCACTACAGCACTTTTTTGGATTAAAAACAATGATTTATGGGGGACATTTGTAGGTAACCGGGTAAGGGAAATTTGTACTGTCTCAAATGCAAATCAGTGGTCATTTGTGCCAGGTCAGTTAAATCCTGCTGACTTACCCTCCCGAGGTTGTTCTCCTTCTCAATTTGTTGAATTAGATTGGTTTAGTGGACCTATGTGGCTTAAAGACCCAATTGAGAGTTGGCCACAATTAAATGTAAAGCCAGATGATTCTTTAGTTTTTTTCTGAGCGCAAGAAAGGAGTTAATTTAAATGTAAACGTAACTACTCCAGTAACTTCTTTTAAATGGTATCAAAAGTTTTCTCAATTTACAAAAGTGGTTAAAATTTTAGGCTGGGTTTAAGAGATTTATTAGTAAATGTCGCAATAAAATCATTAATTCAGATCCCTTCTTGTCTGCTCCTGAGCTACAAGAGGCAAAAGCCGCACTTCTTTCTCTTGTTCAGGCAGAGAGCTTTCCGGAATCTGGAAACTCAGTAAGAAATCTGCTGACTGTCCGAGATGAGAATGGTGTAATTCGGGTAAAAACCAAGATTCTAGAGAGGGATGACCAATTCTCTTTCCGTTACCTTACCCCGATTTTGCTTCCTGCCAAACACCATATTGTGGACATTCTGGTTAGGGAATTTCACCTTCAGAACAGCCACGCTGGCGTTCAAGCCCTGACTTCGATGCTTCGAGAGGAGTATTGGATCCTCTCCGCCAGACGAGTCGTCAGATCCGTTGTACGACATTGCGTGCGTTGCCAACGGTATGCCTCAAAACCACCGGAGACATTGCCCATTCATCTGCCATTGGACAGAGTCAGAGACGCTTGCACCTTCGAAGTCACGGGCGTCGATTTGTGTGGTCCATTGGTTCTCCGCAACAAAACCAAAGCTTGGGTGGTTTTATTCACATGTGCTGTGTACAGATGTGTACATTTGGAACTCGTCACTGCAATTAGCACCGAATACTTTATTCAGGCCCTTCGACGATTCGTAGCGAGAAGAGGCAGACCAACTACCATCTACTCCGACAACGGTACCAACTTTGTTGGTACTGCCTCAGCTCTTCGTAAAGTTGACTGGGGGAAAGTTGTCTCCCAAGATACACTTCGTCCCATCACCTGGAAGTTCATTCCTCCTAGTGCAGCCTGGTGGGGCGGATGGTGGGAGCGACTGATCCGTTCTACAAAAGGTCTCTTGCTGAGGGTCCTTGGCCAAGCCTCGGTCAACTACGAGGAGCTACTCACTATCATATGTGATGTGGAGGCCGTCCTCAACTCTCGGCCCCTCACATATGTCTCTAATGATGTCGACGACTTGTCCCCTCTCACACCATCAATGTTCATGCAAGACTTAAAAGTGGCCGGTACAGCGGACTTGGACTGTATCGATCGGAACAAGCTTCTTGTCCGTCAACGATTGTGCCAGGAGCTTCGTGAACAATTCCGCAGCCGATTCCGGAAGGAGTACCTTTCCCAACTTGTGCAGAGGTCCGGACAAAAGGACTGCGATATACACGTGGGGGACATGGTTTTGGTTGGTGCAGAAAACACCAAACGCATCAACTGGCCCATTGCACGTGTCCAGGAATTGTGTATGGGCAGAGACGGAGGGTTAGAGTAGTCAAAGTAAAGACCAAAAATGGTGATATTCTACTTGTTCGCCCTGTCCGTAAGTTATATAAATTAGAAATATGTTCCTGTAATAGTTAATTTAGTTTTTGAATTTAGTCTCCCGCCTAAATCAAAAAGGTGGGAGTGTTGTAAATTTGTGTTTAATGTCATAATGTTTTGAAATATTCTTGTTTTTTAATGTGTTATATTTTTATGACCATATTTTTATTGTCATGCTCATTTATTTCAAATGCCTTTAAATATTTGTGTTTATGATATTGCACATCTTTATAATATTTTCTTTCTCTGAATTTCAAAGTGATAACTGAAGATTTTATTTGTTATTTTAAATTAGTATTTAAACTTAATTCTATTTAGCTCATTTTAAAAGGCACCAGATGCCGCTAAATGCCCATAGCTAGAGAATCTTTTGTTTATATTATAACCATTTTTTTCAGTCACACTCCCCATTTTTACCCCTGGTTCGGATTTTTCTGTTTTTTGCTCCGAATTCTTTTGTAACTTAACGTAGATCTCTGATAAGAATGAATAGGGGAAGACGCACTTGTCTCTTCTCCAAATAATTCCACACCATGTAAATAGTTGTGTCTGTTCGTGTTTTTATCATATATAAAGATGAAAAACCAACTTAGTTCCTGTAAATCATTTCGTGTCAAAATTTACTTAGCATTCGATTTCGGGAAAAAGGCACAACTGACAGATAGATCTCAGCAGCACCTCAAGTAAGTGAGTTTTCAGTTTTCTAGGAATTTTCTTTGTTTTGGGCATTTGGAAGAAGTGGCAATATTACTTTTAAGCTCCGAACTATAAATAGATGTCTGGTAGGCATCGAAATGTATTTAAATGTTAGTTAAATCTTTCATAACAATTCGAAGTCATAAATTTTTATAGTAATTGCTAACACTATGGCTGCGCTAGATGCCTTCCCTTTTTAGTTTACCCTTGAAGGTTCTGAAAATTTTCAAAATCAAGTAATATAAATTAATATTTCTTCAAGGGAGAGAACGTAATGCATCACTCATAAGGACTAGACAAAACAGGTAATTTTTTTTAAACTTATGCATGGCAAGCTAAATACAGTAATTTTTGCCTTACCATAACTAATGCAAATAAATACAACGAAAATATTCCACGAAAGACTAAACCTGTAAAAAAAATTCCGAAGTTCTTTTAAAAATTTAAATTTTCAATTTAGGGTGTTAAACAATTACCAGCACTTTTATTAGCAAAGTTTTTTTATTGAATTAACTTTTTCACAACTAAACCATCCAAAACGTTCTGGCATGAACTTATTTTGTAAAAGCTGTATGTTTCGTCTTGAAGCATTCGGTTATTATGACTGGAAGAGGTAGTATACCGTTTTAACAATGGATTGTTGAAATTAACAAAACACTAAAACGTAATACTGAAATGGGTTGATAAAATGCTTTTAAAGCTATATGGTGGAAGGAATTTTTTCTGTAAACTAAACGACGAAAATACATATCACACAATGAAAGAAACGCGCTAAACTAGCTTGCAGGAATATTTGCCAGTAGAAAAATATTCCGAAACATATTAATTTATCTTTTTTTCTTCACTCGAATCACTTCAGTAACTGTTATCAAAAGTCAAATGCAATAACTGGAGAAATTCAACATAAAGTAGTAAAAAAAAATAGAATATAGATAGAACCCCACTTTAGAAGTTTGTTGACTTTCTTGGTGCTGCAATCTGATGGGAGTTTAAGAAACTAAATATATTTCAAGTACCATGTAGCATTATTTTATTATACAAGAAGCAAAATATTATAAAATACATTTACTAAAAATACAAATAATTAAGTTTATTAAAAAAACAGAAGACGATGAAAAAACTCGCCAAAAGTCTGATTATGTCTGCTTTTTAAAATAACAAAATTTAATGTCCTATGCATCTGTCTAAACGAATAATACGAACCATCAAAGAATCGCTTACTGGGACATATATTAAGAGGTCATTCCAAACTGATTTATGTCACACAAAATATAAATGAATTGGTGTTAAATTAGTTGTTAAAAATACTTTTTTTAATAATTGAAGTACTTCTGCTTTCTTTTGAGATTTTCACTGAACGATGCGCTGATATTTTTTTTTTTTTGGCGTCACACTTGTTTGTTGTATTTGCAGTGCTTTATTGCATGGTGTTACCGTTTTGTAACAATTTAAAAAATTGAAATTATTTAAATTCCGATGCATTTATTTTTTTGCGTATTTTTCCCGTAATGTATGAGCATAGAAATACAAATATATTTTTTGGGACGAAAAAAAATTCATGCATTAGACTTTAGAGGGTTAAACGTGTTTTCTGGGTGAATTCACAAATAGTTTATGGACCTCTTTACGTGGGCGGAAGGATCTTCTCCATAGCATTTTTCTATTAGCCCAACTTAGGTTTGCAAGGAGTGAACATGTATTGTTTAAGTTTGAAAACTAATTCTTTGTTGCAAAAACGTATTTTCAACTTAGACATAAAATTCCCCCAAAAGTCTCCTTGTTTCTTCTGGACTGACATACCTTAAAAAGGAGAGTATTTATTTATTTATTTATTTATTTATTTATTTATTTATTTATTTATTTATTTATTTATTTATTTATTTATTTATTTATTTATTTATTTATTTATTTATTTATTTATTTATTTATTTATTTATTTATTTATTTATTTATTTATTTATTTATTTATTTATTTATTCATTTATTCATTTATTCATTCATTCATTCCTTCATTCATTCATTCATTCATTCATTCATTCATTCATTCATTCATTCATTTATTTATTTATTTATTTATTTATTTATTTATTTATTTATTTATTTATTTATTTATTTATTTATTTATTTATTTATTTATTTATTTATTTATTTATTTATTTATTTATTTATTTATTTAAAGAGACTAATATTCATTAACAGATGGCGACACCATTTTTAAAAATTATCATTTAAAAATTAAATAATCAGAGGATATTTCCCTTCAAATTTGTTTTATTAATACTATTTTCAAACCTGGCGAAAGAAAAATATTATACTTTAAAGCAATACTTTCACAGAAGTAAGGTTTTCAAAAGTAATGCATTACATCTATCGTACTGAACTGACCATACATCTCGAAGAGAAATTCTGAGTTCTATTAAGATCCGATGATCCGGCTGAAAAATGAGTCTGGACAAAGTAACTTATAGTATAATAACCTTATACATTTCATGTATTATATAGTGCCTTGCCAATTTTTTAAAACTTATTTTAGAAGAAATTTTAGCTACATAAATACTGAATGAATGAATAAGATATTATATAACTGTTGTTGCAGTTAAGTAAAAAGAAATAAATCACTTTATCAAGCAGTAAATTAATAATAAATCGCAATAAAACATTGAAGTATTTCAACCCTTTAAGACCCTTTCAGATGGCGCTGATTTAAGGTTATGAGACTAAAATGTTAAGAGATTTACTGGGAAAGTTGCCTTAACAGCATCAATGCCACACTCCTAAAAAAATGTACAACGATTTGTTAGAATTCGATTTTCGCGTAATTTAATTTTTCACATCTAAAAATATTGCGGGCTATAAATGAGGTTAAATAATTTGTTCCACAAGAGGAACGTTGGCGTATACAAGTTTAAAATATTGTGCTATAAATATTATTGAACAAAAATATTTTTAATACCTATTTGAACTTATTTAAGAAGCAACAAGTTTTAGCTACGCAAATACTGAATAAAATACATGAAGAAATAGTCAAATTGTTATTGCATAAAAATATAGCATTTTATGAAGCAGTAAATTCAATTCCTTCCATACCCAGTTTCACCCTCCTTTAAGAAAATGAGCCCAACTTAAGTAGAAAATAATAAATGGACTATACAATGGCTGGAAATAAATGTTGAAGTCGCACGTTTATTACAAAAGAAGAAAGGAACCCAAACAAAACAAAAAGAAACTTTCGGAAAATTGAATAATCGTTAAGCGAGAGGTCTTCATTTCTATTTAATGGAAAGTGCCGTTTGATTAGAGGGTTCACACGCGAACAATGTATTTATACGAATATCCAGTTAAAAGCGGATACATTGAACTTTTGAAATGGCTCTATCGCAAAGAGATTAAAAAGACGCAATAATAGAAATCGTATTAAAAGATTACACACCGGCAGAAATGACATTAACGCCGGTGAGGAAATGAATTGGAGAAACTCTTCAAAATTTAAAAATTATCTTTAAATTAATGATGGTGACGCATTATAAGGATTGGATGAAAATGTATAGATTCATCGAAAAAGAACGAGGTATTGTATTAATAAATGTTATGTAGAAACGGTTACAAACAATGATACAAGGCGTAATAAACAGAATTCTCCAAGTCAATTTTCAAGTTGAAAATTGAATTCTAAATAGAAATATTTCCCTCATATTTCCCTTTCAAAAACTTTTGTTAGTTGAATTTGCAGTTAGAATAAACTATTTTTTGATGATGAATGATTTTAAATAGCAAAACACAATGAAAAAAAACTTGATAAAAGAAAGATTAGTAATAAAACGTCAATATTCATGAATAAATACCTAATTGCAAGTGAAAACATCTTCTGCTTTCAAAATTAAATTATATACATAATGAGACAGACCCGTAGAAATTATTGGACAAAAATCTAACTTTTACCATAGCTCTCTCATTAATGTAATTTTCTAACCAGTGTTTTTTGTTTTGTTTCTTTTTTTCGTAATGACTATTTGATATATGTCTGGTAGCATTGGTGAGATTTAATATTTCCTCTGTAGAAATTGAAAATAAAATTAAGGTAATTATTATATCCGTTTTGTCAATTAATTGTCAATCTGTTTTTCCGTCTGTTTTTAGTTTTTAGACTAGCTGCAAGGAGTAAGTTGTGACTATAGATACTGTGTATGGGTGTAATTATTGAACATCACATGGCTTCTGTAAAAAAATATATATATATAACAGTAAATCTAAGGAAAATTACCAAACATTTTAATTTTTCACAAAACTTTCTAGTAAGTTCTTCTTTTTTCCAAGTACTAGCCCAAATAGTATTTGAATTCACTCAAACTGCTTCTTCAATATGCTTAAATTTATTTGTTATAGTTAGTCATCACACTACAACTAACTGAACTGATTAGAACTATATAAAATCAGTTGTAACTATAAATGAGATGCATAATTTTACTTCATCATCGAAAGTTAATTGAAATAGATTAACTGAAATGGTTTGCCCAGGACCGTAAAACAGATACAGTGCTTTCACAATTTCCATCTATGGCTGCGCTAGATGCCTACCCTTTTTAGTTTACTCTTAAAGGTTCTCAAAATTTTCCAAATCGTTAAAATAATAATATAAATTAACATTTCTTCAAGGGAGAGAACGTAATGCATCACTCATAATTACTAGACAAAACAGGTAATTTTTTAAAGCTTATGCATGACGAGCTAAATACGGTAATTTTTGCATTACCATAACTAATGCAAATAAATACAACGAAACGAAAGACTAAACCTGAAAAAAAAATTCCAAAGTTCTATTAAAAATTTAAATTTTCAATTTTGGGCGT
This sequence comes from Hylyphantes graminicola, assembly GCA_023701765.1. Lineage (NCBI taxonomy): Eukaryota > Metazoa > Arthropoda > Arachnida > Araneae > Linyphiidae > Hylyphantes > Hylyphantes graminicola. The sequence continues at coordinate 39,258,717 of CM043122.1, read as the reverse complement.
TCAACTATTTACCAGCACTTTTATTAGAAAAGTTTTATTATTGAATTAACTTTTTCACAACTGAACCATCTGAAACGCTATGGTACGACTTTTATTTTGTAAATGCTGTATGCTTCGTCTAGAAGCATTCGGCTATTATGAGTGGAATAGGTAGTATGCCGTCCTAACAATGGAGGGTTTTTACGTTTGTATTCCTCAGAGGGTTAAAATTAACAATACACTAAAACGCAATACTGAAATGGGTTGATAAAATGCTTTAAGAGCTGTATGGTGGAAGGAATTATTTCTGTAAACTAATCTTCGAAAGTACATATGCCACAATGAAAGAAACGCGCTAAACTAGCTGGCAGGAATAGTTGCAAGTAGAAAAATATTCCGAAACACATCAATTTATTAATTTATCTTTTTTTTTTTCTTAATTCGAATCTCTTCAGTAACTGTTATCAAAAGTCAAATGCAATAACTGGAGAAATTCAACGTAAAGTAGTCGAAAAAAATAGAAAATAGATAGAACCCCACTTTGGACGTTTGGTGACTTTCTTGGTGCTGCTATCTGATGGGAGTTTAGAAAACAAAATATATTTTTAAGTACCATATAGCATTATTTTATTATACAAGAAACAAAATATAAAAAAATATATTTACTAAAAACACAAAAAAATTAAATTTATTAAAAAACAGCTATATATTTTGCTATTTTTTATTTTTGGTATATTATACATTTTAATTAGGTATTGTAGTATACTAATATTACTTTTATTTTAAAAAATAAAATTTAATTAATTTGATATATACATAATTATATTTATATTTAATGTCATTATGAAAAATGCACATTATTTTATCTTTATCGTATTTGATATTTATATATTTGTTATTATATTGTATTTTACAAACATTGCTTATTGATGAAAATACGTATGAAGTAGTACTTACCGTCAACTGATTGGTTGTTGTAGTTATTGTTTTATATTAAATGTTATTTTGATATATATGTTTTAATCTTTACATTGAATGTCAATATAAAACAATGAATATTATTTTATTTTTATCATGTTTTGTATTATATATTTAATTTTATATTGTAGGTTACCAATATTGCTTATTGATGATTTAATTCGTTTGAAGTATAGTTCTTACTGTCAACTGATTGTTTTATATGAAATATTATTTGTATATTAATTGATAATTAATATCAAATAGTATATAATAACCAATTCCAGCTGTTATATTGTTAAAACGAATCTTTATTTTTTAATGAAAATAATCAAAACTCGGTAATTCGATTTACTCTTTGCGATATTATATTTCAGAGGCTGCTATTTGTGAGATAGAACGAAATTAACGGGAGCAAAATTAATAGGTTTTTTTTTAATTTTTTTTTTAGTAATTTTACTTCCGTTAATTTTGTTCTTTCATTTGTAGTTTCTTTGACATTTTAATAGATTAGTGCACATGATAAATACTACTTTATTATTATGGTTTTAAAATTACAAATATTTAATTAATAAACTTCTCGGCGCAACAGCCCATTAGTGGGCCAAGGCCTGTCGTGCCCATTTCAGCTTTCGTGACCTAGGGTCCTGGCATATGTCCCGGTAAGGTGGTCAGCCTCACGCGGAACCCTAAGTGTTTAGCTCCCAATCATATTTGGTCCCCATTTTTTTGACCTACTTAACCCTTTCCCACCGGGCTCGCACGATCGTGTGGGTATTAAAGAGAATGTTCAAGCTCTTCAAAATTATCGATACCGAATCACATGACTTGTTCCTTGCGTTATCTGTATAAAAAATGACTTAGTTTTGAGGGAGTTGCTGGCATTGATGCTGTCGAACGCATTTTTGTTTCGATAAAACTCCAAATTTAGTCTCATAATTTTAAATCAGAGCCACCTGACCGCCGGTCGAAAAGGGTTAAGGGATGAAAGGTTGGGTCATCCTCGCCATTCCGGGATCTGATCCCTGTGCCTGTGGAGTAGCAATGCAAAGCACTACCACTAAGCCACTGGGCCCATGTTCAGGCGCGGATTCAGGGTTCGTCAAGGGGTCAGATGACCCCTCCCCGTCGTATTTTTAAGTTTTCATTTTAACCCCCCATTATACTTAAAGCTCTCCTTCAAGAATCAGTTTTATAGTCGATTTTTATTTTGTTTACAATAAAACAAAATCCCAAGGTGGAAAAAAATTCAGCAGAAGAAAACCAAATTGCATTTACGTAAACAAATCGTCTCTTAAGTTCCCACATGTGCTTTCTCACTTTGCAAAACGAGAAATTAACTGAAGGGTAACCCTTGGCGAACTTTCCAACATCGCCCAAAAGTTGGTCGAAAACCCAATCAAAATTATAGGATTGGTTTGAATTATCGTCGCATTAGAGCTACCCTAGGGAGAGTCGAAAAACGTGTTTATTTAACACCGGCAGTTCGGACTTTCTTGTTACATACCTCAGCAATACATTATGTAGACCGATATTATGTAACAAGAAAGTCCGAACAGCAGGTGTAAATGAACACGTTTTTCGACTCTCCCTCGTGTAGCTCTAATGCGACGATAATTCAAACCTATCCTAACCCATTCTATCATTTCGGTTGGGTTGTCGGCCGACTTTTGGGGCTATTTTGGAAATTTCGCCAAGGGTTACCCTTCAGTAAATTTCTACTGTTTTTCAAAGTTAGATAGCACATGTGGGAACTTAAATGACGAAATATTTCTTACTCTTCTAATGGGTTTCTGCCAAAAATCTTTGTCTTCCTCCAAAACGGCATTGCACTCTTCGTTCCAGGCTGTTTGGGTGGTGGTTTATTAAGGACATCCGGAGGGATATGTCCTTAATAAATTTTCATTAAAGAATAATCACAAGTTAATATGTTTTTGTAAATAATATTTTATGTTCTCCCCTCTTGTTATTTTAAATGATAGCATAAGCCGCAAACGCAAATCAAGAAGGTTGTTAATTTAAGTATGATATTTATTATTAATGATTATTAATTAATATTATGTTTAGTAATTACCATTAAATTGAGTGTTTAGTAATTACCAGTGTATTTATTTAATAACGAATAAGTACGAGTTTTATCTTTGTTGTGAATCTAAATTATAAAATAACTTTAATATCTAATTAACCTTTTATGTGCCAACGTTCCACTTGTAGAACATATTATTTCACCTAATTTATAGCTCGAAATAATTTTAGATGTGAAAAATTAAATTACGCGAAAAGCGAATTTTAAAAATTCGTTGTAATTTTTTTAGGAGTATAGCATTGATGCTGGCAACTTTTCCGGTAAAACTCTTAACATTTTAGTCTCATAACCTTAAATCAGCGCCATCTGAAAGAGTCTTAAAGGGTTAAGAATTTAATTTGCAGTCGGCGTTTTATAAATATTTTTTTTATTACCAATATTTTCTTGAATTTTTTTGCCTGTCATTTGATTCTGGATCCACCCCTGCCTATGTTTAATTAATAGTAAAATTTAAAAACAAGATGCATGAAAATTAAAGCTGGGGATTTACGTCATCTGAAACAAGCCAAATGGGATTGTAGAACCAAGTGTCTTATTATTAGCACATTCCTCAGTTACTTGGTTTATTGACACAATTTTCTGCAAAATATGATGTTTGAATCATTGACAAATAATAATCCCCTCGATCTAATATTCTATAGAGAGAATAAATTAAGGGAGATCATAGTTGGCGACAGCAATGAGAAATTCTAGTATTGATTTCGAAAGGCTCTAAATCATTTAAAAATTGTGATACAATAAAAAAAAAATTGTACCAACTTATAAATTGTACTTTTATTATTACATTTACACCTAAGAATCTTTTGAAACATACAATTACGAATTTTTAAAAATACAAATATTTTTTCGGTACACTTTGTACAAAAAATATACAATGAAAGCACATAAAACTTTTTCAAATGCAAGTAAACGGTTAGATTGATATTGGTCACCTATTTTTTTCGCCTAAAATAATTTTTTAATTTTATTTTAAAAAAACATTATATTCTACATTCATAAAAATTCTGATTTTCAATGAAGAAAAGTGTAAAATAATTAAATATTTTTTTTTTAATTTGTAAGACTAAATTAGGTGACTTAAATAAATCTAAAATGGTTTTATAACACACACAAAATAATTATTATGACTTATGACTTTCTTGGTGGGGGGCAAGATCGCCAAGCACTGCTTCAGAAAATACTGGTTTCAAAAATTCAATTTTTTGGTACTTTTTAACTATGATCTCCCCTTAAAAAATGAATACCTAAACGATTTTTCTTATCTGCAAAATTAAAAATTCAGCACCGAAGGTAATAATAGTCAGAAAAGGGGGGGAGGGGTATAGAAAGTTTTAGAAATTAAATAGTAATGTAACATATCAAATTAACAAAATTTAGTTTTCATGGAAACGTTAAGCCGATTTGGAACTTGTACTTTATAATACAGGCACTACTGTACTTTATTGTGTGCTTTAATTTTAAAATACAATTAATTTTAAACATAATTAATTAGTGAACCCAATTTAAATCAATTATTCCAATCTAATATAGACCACTTCATGAGATAATAAAATTATATTTTACGCACATAAATTATGTTATTAAAAACTCAAGAGATGGCAGCACTATAATTCTATAATACCACAAAATTCTAATTGTGGTTTTCTACTTTTATAATTTCCCCAACGAACGGTTAGTTATTAGAACAATTCCATAAAAATATCAACTTCGATAAAATAAAAAAATGCTACAATTTTTTGTAATTTTTACAAATTAAGTTAAAAATATTACAAGTTTTCAAATTATGGTTTGAGAAAGCAGAACGATAAAAGACATATATTCACAATTCCCAAAAAAAAGGATGATTAATGCGTAGTGGACAAAAAAAGATATAATGGCTCTGGAAATTCAGCCAGCATTTCAACTATACCAAAACCGAGCTTAAGTTTGCAGCAGAGAAATGTACTGAGCGGAGGAAACTGGGTAAACAACCCGGCCGGCGCCGCAACTTCACGTACTCTGATTGGTTGCTCCTTTCGACCCTGATATTCGTGCGCCCTGTTACGTCAAAATCGAAGGAAAAAAATAATTAAAATAACACTCTAATTGAAGCTTAACCAATAAAAATAATAAATTTATGTCTTGAAATAACAAATAAATTTGTTTATTGAATGTGAAATACCTTTTTTGTATTCGATTCTCGCACTCAAAAATGAGAACTATTTACCCTTTTTCTCGTAGAACATTTGTATACCGCAAACTTAAGGTCGGTTTAGGTATAGATGGAAATTGTCCTCGATAAGTGTTTGAAACTTTTCACTTGTGAATAAATGTATATAATGTAATATTTGATATCTTATGAAGATTTAAAAAAAAAGCATTAAATTTATTACTTTACACATACTTTTAATTTAATGATGTTTACGAAACTTTTAGTCATCCCGTCACGTCAAATGATAGTTAATAACTTAAACCATGTCACATGTAGGCTGCTCTAAATTACAATTTTACATAGTTAATACATCATATTTAAGATATGCTTTAGTTTAAAAACTCAATGTACTGTCAAAAAAACTCAAAACAATTTTTGACAACTATAAAACTACTGTGGAGAGTTAAAAATCTGCACAACTTGGAAGAAGGTCCAGTGTAATTTTCAGGATTCGACAAATTTTAGACCATATTGACAAAATTATTGGTATTTACTAAAAAAAAAAGCAAATTAAATGCCAACAAACTAAAAAGTATTGTAAATAAGAGTATTTTTTACAGAACTTACAAAAGTAGTAGGGGGGGGGGGGGGTATGTAAAGCATTATTAACAATTAAAAACTCCATAATTACTTTCTTCAGTCTGATTAACTTTGTAAGTTGCTTACCAAAATAACTAATATTTCCTCTACTTTTACATCTGCTAAAACCTGTGTGGATTTCAGGACAAGACAGATTTTAGATCAGGAGATTTCTTTCTCTCCTCTATAGTTTCAAAAATAGTGTATTTTAATTTTATATAAATTTAAGGTTGTGTTAAGTCACATAAAAACAGCATTGGTACAGCAACACAAAACATTTATTCATTTTCACTATACATTTATTAATGTGTTTTTTACAATGAAGGGAAATTATTAAACATTACACCAGTCAAAAATAAATACTTAAACAATTAAAGGGTAGTTACATCGGTTTATTAATATAAAAATAGTGATTTGCGCTGGATTCTTTTCATCCAATAATAAAAATTATATTTTAGTCACTGCATTAAGTATATAGAAAAGTAATGGAATACCAAGCTTTTCTCTATTGTAACTATATTTTTCCCTATTTAGTTAACTTAATACTGTGTAACACAATTTGTACTTTTGTTGATGGGTAAATGATTAACTAGAGTATTTTTAAATTCTATGCAAATTTTAAATAGATATATAAAAACAGCATTATTTATATAAAGAAAACAAAAATATGTAGTATAAGTGGCCAAAAAGCCAAGTGGCATTTTTCTCAAAATGCCACTTGGTTGAATAACAGTGCATTTATTTTAGCACAATTAGGTAGCATTCCTGAGAGTTATATTTAATAAGCTAATTTATTGAAAATGCTTTTTCCTCAGGGCAAACTCTAAAATATTAATCTTATAAATGGAAATTCAGGCAGTTAAGGATAATGCAACATGTTTAGTCAAAATGTCATTCAACCCCATTTCTTTGGTAATGTTAAGAGTTTGAATCTATTTTATAAATGGGCTTTGTACAGTTAGCCCTTGAACAGGCAAAGCATGTAGTGTTAGACAACCTAAATCATACTGAACCTACTTTACATACTCCTGCATAAGCCGAGAGAAAACACATACAGAAGGCTATAGCTTAATGGGAAACTAAGGAGCAAGTTGCTGAACTTCTATTGTTGAACCAAAAAAAGTTAGCCGTTTATTTTTAATGGTATGCAAGTTATAATGCTTCGATACATTGCTTATGATATATTACTTTGTGTACTTATTAATAGGGCAAATATCAATAATGCATGTATGTGCAGCCAATCTTTACCTTAATTTAGAGAAGTGATTGACTAAAAAAAATATTCGTTAGTTTTCGCAAGAAAAAGTTATAAATATGACTTAAATACAAGAAAAGTTATAATCTTGCAGAATAATTAGCAACTAACTGCAGATATATTACAAATTCATGCTAAAATAGTAGTCATAGAAGTGAACTATTTTTTATTTCAAATTTTGGGATTGCAGCCCTTCAGAGGACCAAAAATGTTCTTAATATCCCCATATAAAATATACCAAGCTTTAATCAGAAACTCTAGCAATCCTAATATCAGCAAAGGGCCAGTCGGAAAAAGGGATTCACCTTGAATATGGAAGGTCCGAGGTTCGGGTACGGCATCCCCCAAATAACTGCCAGCCTATAAAAGACCAGTGCAGCCCAAAAAATGTTCGATGAATAATATCCTGTGTAGAAGGAGAGCATGCTAAATAGACTCCAAAGTCCCAAAGCAGCATACAATGTCACCCTGATCGGTTGTGTTGGGTACCTACGCAGGTGTTGGCTCATCACTTGACGCCCATCGCCAATAGCCCTGCATGGCTCTAGTGTGGGGTTAATTCAAACTTAAATAATATCAGCAAAACTTCTGGAGATCAAATAAACAACGAATTCTAAGAATTCTAATGTTTGCCAATTTCCGGAGATCCTATAAACAGAAAAGTCCAACGATTCATATACCTTCAACACCGGCCACATTAATATTGGAAAACTTTGTTCAAAGTAGCATGTTTTGATTCTTATAACTGTAGAATGTCAGCAAAATATCCAGCCTGGATAATATATTATAACAGAAAACATGGGGGGGAAACAAAAACCACATCTCTATTAATTAATTTAACTTCTTCAGTGTAACTTGATTTCGGCTAAACCAACTTAACCTAAGTACTATATAAGCCAGTTAACCCTTTCGCTACGAAGGATTTTTGCTTAATCGTTATATTTGATAGTAATAAAATAATTGAATCCTTAGTTGTTCAGGTGTTTTGGGACATTTCAGTAAGGAAAGGGTTAAGAGGGTGCCTTCATTTTTTTATGTGAAAGTTTTTCATAATCTACTATATTTCCTGATACCACTAAAAATCATTAAACAATAACAGCATCACATTATACAAACTATTTAAGTTATATAGATGATGATTGGACAGTTGGCTTTTGGCCATTGATTCAAAGACAAATGCTTGTAAGCACTAAACCACAAATTATTCTCAAACAAGTAACCACTGTGTAATAAAAAAACATATAAGTTTATAACATAAAATATCAATAAAAGAGTATACTAAAACATAAACAAAAACTTAAATATTCTCTCAATGATATATTTCAATCCATAACAAAAAAATTAAATATCACTAAGTAATTCAAAATAAAAAGTAACAGCAAACAATTTTGATTAATTAAATTATTTGTCATTAAACAAAACGGTCAATCAATGCTACAAACATACAGGAGATACAAAACATATTTTTATCTATTCTGTTTGAGGCATAATCATTATTTAGATACTCTTTCTTCAAACACTGAACACCTGTAACAAGGATAAAAAAAAAGATTACACATCAGAACAACTAGGTATTTGAAATGTGTAAAAATAATCATATAGCACTCTATTACACTATTATCTTACAATTAATTTAAATTAAATCAAAAACATATGGTTATGTGTCTTTTATAATGTATTAAATAGCATAATAACTTTCTGTTTTACTACTCTGCTGTGTAACAGTTTAAAATGACACTAACTTTCTTTTTAGCCCTAATATTTTTACAGGATTTATTTTAAAAATAAGTCTTCTACAAATCATGTCATGCAAACATATATTATGATGATTTAACAATTGTCAAACATATGAAAATACTTTTTTAACTTTTTAATTAGAGACATTTATGTTTTAATATAAAATATGGAATCTATTTTTAATGTATCAGGAAAAAATATAATTGACCAAGTGTTTTTTTTTTTTTTAATTTCTGAGGATAAATGCACAGAAAATTAAACTTTTAGCAAAAAATTAAAATCTGATTATTTTAGGCAACACATTTTAATTTGTATTATATGATTAGATTTACGCAACTTTACAAGAATGGCAAAAGTATACTAAGTTTGATTTAATGCCAATTTTTTTTTACGCCTAAATAAAAAAAAATCCTAGAAGACACAGAAAAGCGTACAATTCCTTTATGTATGAAAGTACAACTTCTAAACCTAATCTCTCTCTGTTGTTTTGAATCATAACATAACCAGGAAGTTAAATGGCAACTATATAACTGTCATGTCGTGGATGCAGAGTCTGAAATGGGCAAGGTTCACTCTATCGTTTATCTTGTAAGTAGGTCATTAAAATAAAGACTAACCATGTTAGGGAAACAGTGTGGGTTCTGTGTAAGTTTGACCACTTGAACAAGTCAAATCTTTGCACCCCAAAGCCCTTAGTCAGAAGATCTGAAATGGGTATGGTAGGCCTTGGGCCACTGTGGTCTGTCATGACACCAAATTCGATTTTAACAAACCTTTTTAGCTACTACATATTTATTCTAGAATATTAAGTAAGTATAATGTTGTGCCTCTCAAGGCATCTCACTTTATACCTAAGCAACTTGTTACAAGGCCATCTTTCCATTGCATGTAAAATTAAAAATCGCACCAAATAGGTGTGATATGGCATTACAAATATATTTAAATTAACAAAGTTTCTATAACAAGTCTAATGAAATTTCTCTTCGTGATAAATTAACAAAAAATGATTCATAAAGGCAAAATTCTTTTAACCAAAAAAGCGTCCTTTTTCTTTTTATGCAAGTTGAAAAGCAAAGGATGCTTCTAAAAATAAACTAAATTGGTTCTTAATAAAGCCAAATACTTTTTATGTGATGGAATGCATATAATGATACTTCATAAAATCAAACAGAATTTATCAAACAAATTGCATTAGGAAATAATTAAAAGGAAAAATGATTTTATTTATTAAAGTTTTATTTTTTTTACTATCTAGTACAACTTCTTTGAAAGTAAAACCTGTAAACTGAATCAGATTTGAAGTTTAATTAAAAGTATTTAAAAGCGCTTACGTCTAATCTTTTTTCCTCCTTTTGCTTAATGTTTCGATATTACATTTTGGAAGAAAAGCAATATGTTGCTCCAAATCTAAATTTCTTAAAAAGAAACAAAACAATTAATATCTCAATCGAAGTAACTCATACTGAGAAATTTTAAAATTCTCCAAAAAGAAATATTTTTCAATTGACGGAACTTTATGGTATAATTAAGTTGTATAATGAGTGTTTGATGCAATATAATACTTATTTTTAAGATTAAAGAAGCTAATGGAAGTGACCTGAAAGTGTAAGAAACATTACATAATTTTAAAACCCTTATAAACCCAATATAACTATCATTAGAGCAAAATTTATACTGCTTTTGGAATTTTATTAATTCCTAAATTAAAAAAATAATAAATATAAGCCAAACACAAAACATCAAGATATATTTGTGTAGGTTCTACCAAATTCAAATATAATAAGGTTGTATCCCTTGTTTATTTGACATAAAAGGACTCATTATTAAAATTTGAGTATGAGCAAAACTTTTTCTCACAACTTTTGGTAAGAATTATTTTTTAAAAGGTAGTTGATATTTACGGTAAAGCCTACCAGTCTTTTAAAAGCATTTTTTTAATTGTTTGATATTTTAACATAAACAATTAAATTTGTTTGGCTCACATATGACCATGTATATAAAATATCAGCAAATGTTTTACTTACCCAGTACTGCACCTTCCACTAGCAGACGTTAACAGACTTTCCGTATTTGCTGATGTATTTTCATGTACGGTAGTAGAATACGATTCCTTATTTTGTTCTAAATTGTCAATAGTAGTCTCTGAATTCTTCTTTTTACTTACATTTTCAAAGTTGCACTTTAGAAGGGATGCTATTTTTTCTTCTAGATTGAATATACTAAAATAAAAAAAAACATGATTTAGCTGTTTAAAAACACAGAAAACAATGAAAATTGAAAAACTTTGTTAGTAGGCTTTAAATGACTTTCTCTTAAAAGTATAGGAAAATGAAATTTATTGTTTTTGTAAACATCACATTAAAAAAAAGGCTTTTTTTAAGTAAAAAACTTTACCATTTAGATTGTTAAAAAAATATTGCTAATTACTAGACATATTTTTAAACAACTAATAATTCTTAAAGAACTGAGAAGCATTAATTTTTTAGGCATAATTATATTCTAAGCATAAATTATATTCTAATATTTGTTCGAAAATAAACATATTTAAATAATAAAATTGATTTAAATTAGCTGTTTTTTATTGACTAAAACTTTAAGAAATAATTTATTATAACATTTTTAAAATTTCTTTGATGCTTGAATGGTTAAGTCAAATTATTTTTAATAAATTATAAATGTTTGTACTTAGTACAAATATATTTTTTAATATACATGCTGAAATCTGAAAAAATCAGATCTTCTAGAAATTGTCCAGAAACACAACAAGTTAGCTGCAACAGGATAATATTAGAGGGTTTACCACCTCATAAAATCACATTACTTTAAGCCAGTGGTTCCCAACAGATGGTCCCCAATCTATGCTAGAGGGGTCCGCAAGATGCTATTACAATAAAAAAATATCTGAAATATATTTCGTATGATAACAGAATTTTTCTTCGACGCTTCCTGCATGAGCAGAGTCTAGTCCAAAACTATCAGTCAAAATTTTCTCACTAACTTCTCTTGGCTTTACTCAATTGCATGCTTAGCTTATGTGTTTGAACACTTAATTGTTTTAAACTTGAGTTTACAAGGGAAAAAATGTACGCAGATTCAAAGTTGGGGATAAGATTAGTTCTATGGTCAAAGTGTCAGATCTCGCGTCAAGGATAGAAAACAAGTCCCTAACTAACTTTTCCACTTAAAAAAAATTCTTGGAGTCATCAGAGGAGAATTTGCCCGACCAGATCAAGATCAATGTAGCCGAGCATCTATGCAGCCTTACCATAACTTTAAAAGAGTATTTTCCATGAACCTGATGACAGATGGATTCGAATTCCCTTCAGCTGTGAAGAAATACACAAAATGCAAGGCCTTACTGGAGAAGAGCAAGATCAACTTGTGGATCTGTCCAGCTGCGGCACGATGAAAATTATTGTCATCGGTGTTAAAATTACTGACTTCTGGGCATCGCCCGCGCAAGGACTACAAGAAACTTGTATGTAAGGCAATGAAAAAGATCCTTCCATTTGCAACCACATATAGGTTTGAGTTAGCATTTTCTTCCATGTGTTTCATGAAAAACAAATATGAGAGTCGGCTCTACATGGGGTTGGATTTCAGAGTGAAAGTTTCAAGTTTGGAACCTAATATTTCAGAAATAATGGGCTCAAAGGACAGATTTAACTCATCCCATTAAGAACTGAAAATTAAAACTAACTATATACTGAGAGTACTCTGTCGTAAATGTTAAAAACGCATAAAATATAAAGGCTATTTTGGCTCTCACTTTTTAATTTCAGGATTAGGAATTAATGGGAGTCCTTGTCACAAAAACGTCTTGATGAGGGGTCAGCGAGAAAATTTTGTTGGGAACCCCTGCTTTAAGCAATTCAAGAAATACACCCTGAAAACATTTGACAAACTTAACAGTATCAACATAATCTAGAAACACACTAAACTTACTTTGTACCTATCCCATATGCTTCTGTTGAAGACTTATTTTTGTTGCAAGTTTCTTTTTTCTTCTTTTTTGGAGAATTAATAAAATTAGTTTCATTAATTGAATTAATTCCGTTTTTTCCATTATTCTGAGGCATTGGAAATCTTTTAGGGCAATTCTGCTTACGTTCCTTGGGAAATTGCAAGAGTCCTTCAGTTAAAATTGCTTGATATCGTTTGCCTTTACAAGACCGCTGAGAATTTCTTCTTGAAGACAAAGGTAGATCTGTTAATAAGTCACCTTGACTTTGATTGTTATGCTGAGAATTATTATTTTGTTGCTCGCTCATAAAAATATTGCAACAGACACTCGATTTTTTAGGAGGGACGATTAATTTATCAAAATATTTACTGCTGTTGCATGCAAGTGAATTGTTAAAAGACAAGTTAGTCAAATTTTGTTTTATGCGAGGCAATAAATCATTTGAAGTGGCTGGAATAAGTTTGTTAACAGTTTTATTCTTTTTGTAGTCTTGACTAAAAGAGAGAGGCCACTGATTAAGTTTTTGATTAGGCTTCAGATTATTTTCCAAATCAGAATTTTTAGCATGCTTACTATTTTCTTCCAAGATTTGTTTGTTTAAATTTGTATTACTATTTTTACTGCTTGATAGACTTTCTATGACTAAATTAGAATCTGAAACATTAGAGCTGTAAGAATTTAGAGAAAAGTCTCTGCTATATGCTTTATCAACTGCCGATTCAATAGCTATAGATAAAGTAAATGCTGAATTAGCTATTTGGCTATCTTTTGAAGATGGTACACTTACACTTTTTTCAGAAAAAAGCTTACAAAGATCTGGATCTATTATTTCTGATTTATAGAAATTATTTGGAAGTGCTGGTGTATCACATAAAAATTTATCTACAAAGTGATCAATCAGCTGCTGGTGACTTGTAGTAATAGTTTTACTAGTTTCATTTAATACTTCAACCTTTTCTTTGTTTTTACACAAATCAAGCGGCTGTTCTTGTTCAAAATCTTCTGATAGGAGACTTAAACTTCCACTAGTATTGATATTTGACACAGTTTGTAGTGATGATGAATTTAAAAATGATTTTATACTAGGGCAGTAATCACTATGGTTCATATCTGCAGTTGAATCAGAATTGTTTGGCCAAGATACCATTGAAGACATCTCTTGCGCAAACTTGCTTGAACATATCTAAAATATAAATAATATATTGATTAAATATGTATTCTTAAATATACAGGTAAAAATAAATAAATTATTGCTAAGAATTCTGCTAGCATCAAAATGTGTCAAATAACAAGTACAATAACCTTATTACCACTTTAAGCCTCTGTAAACTACCTTTGAAGAATGGTATCAAATTAAAATATTGCTTGCACAACTTAAACTCATAAATACTTTCCAATTTGACATAAGTATAACCTTTTATCGAGACAAAGAAGGAACAAACTGGATAATCAATAAAGTATAAACAATATAGAGTTGACTAACCAGAATGCTACAACCTCAACAATAATTTTGATAACTGAAATGATTTGAACTATGTTAATATTTGTGCTTTAATTGAGGATAAATAACTCAGCATATGTGAACTTTAATTAAAAAGGTCACTCAATAATGGGTTTTATGCACAAGATGCAAGAATACACTGAGCTTCTCCAACTGGTAACTAATGAAGAAAATCTTCAAACGAATATGAATTTTAAAGTCAAACTGTATTTGTTTAATATTTTTCTCAAATTATACCAAAATTTAAAAAAAAAAAAAAACGTTAAAAAAATACGTAAGACAATAGTGCATAAAATTGCTTTTCAAAGGAATGCACAGTGGGGCAAAAGGGGTGAAAACCTGGCCAAAATTCTGTAATTTCTCCAATGGGCTAAAAGCATCATAATTGGGTATTTGGTATGTTTTTAAAAGTGTACAGCCCTATTTTTGAACATTTAAAGTAATTTAGACAGAAATTATCACATTTGGTTCATTTACTTAAAACCCCTAATAGCATGGTATTTTTTATTTAATTAATTGTCGAAAATTAATAATATCCATTTTCATGGAATAAAAAGAATTATTATTTAATTTAAAACTCAATTTATATATTAATAAATCAAATAAGTACCAGTTTTACATTAAATTAAAATATCATACACATAAATAAATAATTCATACCTTATCTTAAACACATTCACATGCCACACCATTATAATCCATTAATACAGTAGAGAAAACACTAAATAATTTCTAAAATATTGTTAAATTATTTTTATCCATAAAAATAACACCGCTATGGAGACGTGGTAGATGTAACTACCATTACAAATTTTACCATCCACCATAGTTAATATAATATTACGATTAATTTGTAGATTTAAGATTTTAATATTACTATTGTTGGAATGAGACTGTAATATTTAGTTTTAGGTGCACTCTACCATGTGTTTTGCAAATTCTTCTATAACCTGTATAAGTATTGAATAATAGAATCGAAGTGATACCGTGCTAGGATTCTTGCTGATTATAGTTTTTACTTCATTTGGTTCGAACTACACTTCAGGGGTACACTCGAAATAAGAAATCTATTCCAATCAGAAGAATTAAGGGACTTGAATTTCTGCTTTTACAGGCTTTTACTTTGGCTTCCATCATATCCCTATTTTGAAATAAGTTTCAAACATTTTAGTTGCTCATTTTAATAGTTGCTCAAATTATTCAATGTGCAATTATTCTTTCTAGTCTATTATTCTTTGAGCTTTATGGTCTAAAAGAGCTTGAACATTCACTTCCTTTAGTTCTTCGACTTTGTAGGAGCTAGTTTTAGGATAGCAGTTTTTCTTAGCTTTTTGTACGAAGGAAATGAACACTTTTTGAATGATTTCTAATAATGTCATATTGGTGCCATGATAATTGAGCATCTATCAGCAAAGACAAAGCTCCATCAGCTATTTCCGAGGTTCCCACACATTGCTTTTCTTTTTCAAAAAAAGACGTGAGGTATTTGGATGCTCTTGCCGGAAAAATCTGAATGTCGCATCTTTTATGAGTTTCATCATCTAGCTTACCATCAGTAGCTCTCAAAGTCATTTGAGTTGCATAAACTAAGGCTTCTTTAGTGGATTTTGAACGTAAATGTTCCTCTTTCTTTTGCTTTGATCGCTTCTTTCCAGATAATCTGATGGTGGCCACTCTAACCTTCTATTTGCAAAAAATTGCATGATAACTTCCCCATCTATTAACTTCTTGTTTTTAAAAATAAAGTTTTGTTTCTCTCGATGTACGGCATTCCATTTCGTTGTAAAGGTTACACAATATGGTCGTGCATTTTTTTTATTTTAAAGATAGATTCTTCCGGGCAATTAGTATTTTTTAAAGCTCAAGTTCCAATAATTATACTTTACTGTTGAAGGACGATTTTGGGGGCAATTTAGTAAGCATTTTGAAGAATTTCCTCCTTTTTTATAGGTATGTGAGTTAGTTGAGGACCTGAAATCGGAATTTTTTTCTACAATGTTGCAGAGATATTACAAAACGTTATTCTTTCATGGGGCACAACTTGCTTTACGTTGAGTTCGGCTGTGGAGTGGTTGGTGGACTTACGTTAAAGAGAAAACATAAAAGCTTCACAATCAGTAAATAAGTTTTATTTTTGTAACTTGTAATTGATAAGATACTTTATGATGTACGTCAAATGAATAAAATATACAAAAGGCTCTGAAAAAAAAACTTATGAATTTGACAACAAATTTAATAAAATTTTTGAATATCTGCCATATCAAATGCACCCAACATAAAGTTATTGTCAAAATATGACATTACTTTATCTTGAATAATTCATTTTAGTCATTAAAAAGTATTAAACTAAGTGCTATTTCAATTTTAAGAAAGCAAAAACCATAGAACTCATTACTTGCACATTTTACAATTGAAACTTTAAAGAAATTATGCCTTACATATTTTGAATTTTTAGCCAAACGTGCGAAAACGTGCAACAGGTGAAAGCAGTTTTGAAAACTACAGTTTAAGGGGTTTAAAACTGCGTAGGAGTTTTTACGTTACTAGATGTGACTATATAACAAATTTACTACTTTTTAAATTTTAACACCAAAAATATCATTAAATGAGAAAGTCATTAATTTTAAAATTGAAAAAAAAATATTCAAATACTTCCAAAAAATCCCAGAAAATTAATTTTGGTCAAACACACCCCTAGCAGTAGAAATGCATCATATTTTAAAAAGTTTTACAAATAAATAAATTTTTTGGACGCACACAAAGTAAGCAACCGTTTTTGAGAAATTTCCTCTCTCATAACGAACTCTCCCGATTTGGTCAACTTTGCACCCTCACAACTCTTCCCAGAAGCCATAAATCTGTCGGGGGCTTTGACATATGATACTTCAGATAGTTCTAAACATCCCCACGTAGCTAAACTCTAAAAATTAGGACTTTAATTTTTTTGACTTTTGGCCAGCTTTTAAGGGATTTTGCCCCACTGTGGAATGCAATGAATAGTTAAACTTTACTACCACGAACTGAACATTAACCATAATTATCTTTAGTGAAACATTATTAATACTAAAGGGTACTTAAAGGGTGTGTGTTGGCAATAGATGCTAATAAGAAAATATATTTATGTTAATGATGGGGTAACTTGAAACTAATGTTTACATATGTTAAACTAAAACTAAAAACATTAAAAAAAACATGCATATAAATCCATAGTATGAATAAAAGACAACTGAACTGCCAAAATATAAGTATCGTATCACCTCTGCAAGCTCCAATAAGGCTGTGCAAGCATCCCTTGTTTTTAAGACCTGGCTATCATCAGTAGAGGTATCCATTGGAGACTGAAATTCTCCATTTATTATATACCGCTTTTTTGGAGGTTTGAGAAGACTTTCACCTTTCTCCGCCATCATATGATCTTGCTGGTTATTAGAATCAGTAGAGGTAGATAGTTGCACTGAGGTAGCTGACTTAATCAATGAGCTCAAACCTCCCAAATGTTCATCATCTAAAAAAAGCCACAAGTTATGTAAAAAATAGACCAAAAATTAGTTTTAATTCTAATGCCTAGAACTTATACTAAAAAGTTGGCATATTTTCACTTGAAATGTTCCGAGATTTATATTTTGTCGAGAGTATCCTATTTAAATGGTTATAGAAGGGATACTTAACATGTCACATGAAATCATATTGTAAATAAATGCCTATGGTTTTCCCATCTTTCAAACCTACTGACTAAGGACTGGAAATGTAACTGCAAATTGTAACATCATTTGGGAAAAACCATTGAGCTTCAAGAAATTGAGTTTGAGTTGAATTAATGTTGCTCAAGAGTACAAATTGTGGCATACACCAGCAAAATCTTCCGGACAATCGCAAAATATTAGGGTTTTGATCGATTCCATTTGAACCAATGTTGTTTTGCTTTATATCCAAATTAAAATTAATTTTAAATTGCGCGACAAGGAAACATTTAAAAAAAAACTCTTCCCATAAAATATTTTCCGTATTTTGTCATGATATATGTTGCAGTAACTTTTTTAATCATTCTAGAGAAAAGAGATTGGTTAAGCAGATACAAACAATTTCTTAAAATCAATTCATTTTACTGGTTTAATTAAAATATATTTTTAAAAAGCAAGTTTATTTATCAACCTCTTCTTGCAAAAGCTCATTAGCTTTTCTTGTAAAGACTGGTCTTTCTTTTAGCAAAACAATAAATTACTCTTACAACGAGTATGTATGTACCAACCTACTAATTTTCCCAAAGTTATGCCACAGTTTTTAGCATCTGAGCTGTTGATATCATTGTGGGCTAACCTACTATTGGATGGTCTGGTAACTAGTGTTCTGGCAGGAGGATCTGGCAATTTATACCATTTAAAATCAGGATGAGCTTTCATGAATGCATCCTTGTACTGAAAAAAAAAATATTAAATGTTTTAATAAGGACAACATAAAAAAAAATAGTTTCCGTTCACATACAACAGTAATGGTAATATTCATGCACTTATGATGGCCAATAATCACAGTGGAAAAGTTAAGTCAAATGGATAATTGAACCATCGGTTTTTAGTTGAGTAATGGCAATGTTCAGTGAATTTGAAAAAAATGCTGTTCTATATGGTCACAAAGCAGCATTTGACATTTAAAACTTAATTAAAAACAGGAGGCCAAATCATTAATACGGTTTAAGAATTTGCTGCATGTGAAAGAAAAAATTTATACCATTGCCTCTGCTAATCATCTGGTACATACTAAGTGCATCCAACATTATAGGAACTTAATTTATTTTAAATGTTATATATACAATTAAATAAAAATTATAAAATCTTGAACTAGGATTCTGCTAAATTCCTCAGTATTTAAGGCTTAAAACTTAATACAGTCAAACAATTAACACAAACTTAAATTGTGAACATTTACCATTAGCCACAAGCTAAACAGGCCAGGGAATGCCTTCAGTTCATCTTTCTTAGGCAGAAATGCCATGTTAAGTGAGTTTAAGTAATGAAGTTTGACTGTACTTCTTAAATAATCTTTGTTAAAAAATAAATTTACAAAGATATTTCCCCCTCCCCACTTATTAAACATGATTGCTTTAAAAAAAATGTATAGTTCGATATAGTGCAAAACCAATTAATTTTTAAATTTTGATAAATTAATCAATATTACTATGTTAAACAATCAATGAAAACAAAATACCTTTTGAATACAATAAATTAATTACATTAAATTGCTAATGTAAGTAAATTAAACTATTAAACCTCTTTATTTAAATGTAAAAAGTTAAGTGAATATAAATCACTATATTAACAAACTATCAAATAAATGCAATAAAATAGTTTTTAGAAATATTTTAATTCAAAAAATAACTAATTTAATTTTCAAAAGTAATTGATTTTCAGAAAATCGTCTTATTCTTAATGTTTTTCTTTTTTTTTTTTAAAGAAAATAACATTTTAAAAAGATATTAGTTTTGTCTAACATTTACCACCAACCCATTTGCACCTGCCTGTTGGTCTGATTTTGGTGGTTCAAGTAAAACATTTTCGTTGCTTTCACATTTGAAAATACAATTAATCAGCAGATTAACATTACTTTATTAACTCGAACAATCACTTAAAATTTAGCAGTACTACTCAATAATTCAAAAACTTCCTAATGTAATAATTTTATATAAAGTATACTTGAATTTCATATAAGTAAAAATATATTCTCCCCACTCCCAAATGCTTGGTCCCTTGAGGAGTTTTATCCACAATTAAAGAAATTAACAAGTGGATTGGAAGGCAGTGGTTCTGCCAACCCTCTAACCTACTAAGAAGAATTGAGAATTGATAGCAAGAAATGTTTTTTTTCTGCATATGATTATTGTTTTTAAAATATAAGTGGGAGTTCAAAGTTAGTGTGGTCTTTGTTGAAAAACACTTTTTTTCCCTTTTGGTAAAGATAGAAATAAGCATGTTTAACCCTTTCAGTCCCAATGACAATTTGGCATCATCATTTTAGAAATTATTTTCTGATAGTCTATAGCCATTTATGATATCAAAAAGCACATCATTCGATTCTTGAAACTTTTTCGATTTGACAATAATTTTTATAAATCCTAATCCTATTTTTTTTTTAATTAAGATCAGAAACATGATGATGCCAAATTGCATCACTGGGACTGAAAGGGTCAACCAATAATATACTATAACGTTAAAGAAAGCATACAATCAATAGCATGTACCCCAAAAAACAAACACTCCCAAAACTGGGAAAAACTTTACCACTAATCAAATGTAGATCATTAACCTTGAACACAACCTGTTTGGCTAATGAAGTGTATGAAGATTTCTCCACAGGTTCCAGACTTGCCCACCATTCTCCTAATATCTTGGTTATACAACGGTTTTCCAAATGTGGATACTTCTCTCGAACAATGTCTCGATGACGTTTGCAAAAAATAAAAAATGCATTCATAGGTCGTCGGACATTTGTTAAAACATCTTTTTTGTGGGTATTTTGATCAGGCTCAGATGAATTATCCTAAAAAGAAAAAAGTTGTGGCACTTGTGTGGAACAAAAAAAATTATATTATATAACGGTAACAATTACTTTTAAAATACTCATTAGCCCCCCAAAAAAATCAATGGCATTTTTTCCATGAAATAAGCTTTTTTCTATCAATTTAATTCCTGTCTAATAACCAGTTCTAAGCAATATTGCATAATTACACTGGAGTATTGCATTAGTTGGTGACTAGAATACAGCTACACATTAAACATAGTTTTTCAGTTTTCTTGTCATTTGTGAGCTTTCTCAACAAGGGAAGAAACAGAAAATATTTGTACACATAACGTCGGCCTAACATAGGAGCATAGCAATGATTGCATTAATTATAAATTAAAAATTAAGTTTCTATAAAGCTGATCATAGCATTACTACTTAAAATATATGTACTTTACAAATGTTTTAGAAAACCATTTAGCTTGTCACAGGCTTTTGGTCTGGGTATTTATAACTTGAAATAAGTATTTTTTGGATACTTAAAATAATAGCTACAATTAATTTGTGTGGTGGTGCATCCAACAGTATCAATAACATTATTAAATTTTAAAACAATATTTTATGCATAGAAACAATATAAAGTAATAAATTTACTAATTAATATACATTTTTAAATACCTTACACACTGGGTATTTACCCGACTCATATCACTATCAATGACTTGATGTTATAATATACACTAAACATATAAGAAATAAGGAATCAAAATGATGATTAAAACAAAAAAAAAGCTAAATTGTAGAACCAAACTGCGCAAGTAAGTATAACCAAATCCCGCCAAATTATTAGATGAAATATTTTTGAGCAAACAAAACAAAAATCAATAACACACCTTCAATGCAACCTTGAACATCAGACTTCACTTACCATTTAATAAGATATAGATGCATTTAATTCAAAGAAATCCATCGACCTGAAAAAAAAAGGAAATTAAATAGTTTGTAAGCTAAATAAGCCAAACAATCACAAAACAAACAACATTGCACAATTTCACGGAGGCAAGTTAAAAAAAAGCGAGATCAATGTTTCACAACATTGAAGTATTATTTATATTAAAAACAAGCCGAAAATGGAAACTACCAAAATAAAATTATGCATCAAAATACTATAGAACCAGATTATATAATTATGGCAAGGTTTTTTCTAAAAAAATTTTTTAATAAATCCACACGAAACTTAACACCTTGGTGAATAAGAAATGGATATTCCAAACGCCGTTTGTTTTAATATGATGACAGGGACAAAAAAAAAATGCATAATTTATATTATTTAAAATTCCAAAAAAATATTAGGTTGGATTTTTATAGTTCATGGTCGATGGATAAATTAATTTAAAACAGTAAATTCACACTCATACTTTTCATTCAATTTAGAAATGATGAATGGAAAAGTTCACAAAATACTAATTTACTCATACAAAAATGTAAATGTGTATATCTTCTTTCAATTTGGAACAGTATCCCATTCCAATATTTATACTAAATAGCTTTATTTACAAAATAATTACCTATTGAAAATTCTAATTATATGTCTCCCAAGGTATCCGCCGCCATGCCATATTCTGGGGGTGAATGCTCTTTCACATCTTCGAAAAGAAATGACGTCAGAGGAACAACAGCGAATGGTAAAAATCGTGGCGCCATCTATCTCGTCAATACTTAAACAGAAACAGTTTTGAAAATGTTCGATTTAATATATATATATCTCTATATAATATAAAATTGTAATTGTCGTACGCTTGAAAGCCACGTGACTTACACGGCTTCAGCCAATGAGAAACGTCAGAAACGCGGAAAGTAAGTGTGGCCGGTGTGCTTGTTTTGTGCCAGGGCTGCTTCAGGTTGCATTCCGTGTCTTTGGTCGAGAAAGTTTCTTAGCGCTAGAGCTACGTGATGCCCTAGGGCAGTCCCACGGAAGCTAGCTTATGTTTCAACTATTGGCATCGGTCTTGAGATTCCGGCCACGGATCGTAAAAACCATAATGGGGCCCGGATGGCCGAGTGGTAAGCATCGCAGGCCAGCAGTCTGCGTGCTGTAACGGGCGCGGGTTCGATTCCCGCCTTCGCCCTGGGTGTATTTCCTCTCTTTGTGACAGTAAAAAATCTTTCTGTGTCTGTCTTACTTGACGAAGACTTATAAGCGACTCACTGAGCAAGCACACAAGTCGGAATATATATGTAAAATACCCCCCCCCCCCACCCGTAAAAACCATAGAGTTAGGAAAGAGAATAGAGCGGTCTATACGTATGTGTGCAGTAGCGCAGAAAAGAAGCAGGCTGGAGCGGTGCATCTTGGGATACTCAGTGACAGTTTCCATAGTTTCGACTACTATGTTATGCGCGGTAGCTGAAAAAACTGCTAAAGCGGTGCATCTTGGGCTACCTCAGTGCCGGTTTGTTATGAGCAGTAGCTCGAAAAACCTGACAACCTTGCTTCAATAAAATTTGAATTGATTAGACCCAAAGACATTAAATAGAATGGACTGCGCTTCAATAGTAAAGCAGCTTAGGGATGGAAAACTGAAACCGTTTTTTTGAACCGGTATTTTGGCCCCGGTTTTGACAGAAAAAAAAGTTTTTTATAAGGCCGGTCTGAACCGGAAACCGGTTTTTTAGGGAAAAAACCGACGGAAACTCTTTTTTTTCTCAAAAACCCTTTGCAAATTAGCATTATGTCCTAAACATCACAAATCGCCAAAAGGTGAAAGGTTGCTACATATGGCAACTTAACGTTACCGTTGCGTTACGAACTATTCGAAATTGTCGCCAGACCTGAATATCAGCTGGCCAGCCGAAGTAGCGACTTGCAGCTATTTCCAAGTCACGTGGGTTTCTAACAATCACAGTCGCTTGGTGTTTTTTTTTAATGTTTTGCAGACGATCTTTTGCGCAAATTTCTGATTTTTTTCTTCTGGCTTTTATAATAAATATTTAATTACATTCTTTTAATCTCTGAGCATGTAAACAATCGTGAATGTCTTAATTCAGTAACGTTTTGTGCAATATGCCAAATGCTTGTGCAATTCCTAATTGTAAAGAGAGGTATAAAAAAAAGGATTTGTCACACACCCCTTCACAAGTAAAATTTATATAGTTCTGCATACTTTTAGTAATTGCGTTCTTTATAAACTATACTTTCTATCGAGGGAATTCATTCTAAAAGCTCTTTTATACTGAAGAATCATATTCATGATTAAGTCAACGCTGTTAGAATTCTAATTATAATTAATCTTTTGGGCGGTAGCTGAAAAAATCTGCTAAAGCGGTGCATCTTGGGCTACCTCAATGCCGGTTTGTTATGAGCAGTAGCTCGAAAAACCTGACAACCTTGCTTCAATAAATTTGAATTGATAGACCCAAAGACATTAAATAGAATGGACTGCGCTTCAATAGTAAAGCAGCTTAGGGATGGAAAACCAAGTCAAGTAAATTAATGGTCTGGAAATTGGCAGCTTAGAAGTAGAATATTTTTGGTACAATTTGGTAAAAAAAAAACTGTTTTGCAATCGTAGTTTTTTAGTTATTTATATTTAACCCTTTCAGTCCCAGTGATGCCGTTTGGAATCATCACTTTCAAATTTTTTTTCCAAATGTTTATGTCCCGTTATGACATCCTAACACACATCATTCGATTCTTCACACTTTGTTCTATAAGACAATATTTTATATTAATCTCAATAGAAGTCAGAACTACTATTTTTTTTATTTATTTAGAAAAAAGCTAAGAAGCGTTTCACCTGATTTTTGAAAGTTCACTTCAGTTCCACATATTTAAAACACAATTTAAACTATTTCAGTTAAAATAATTACTATTTTTTTTAATAATATGGTCAGATACCTTAAAATATATAACTTGAAGGGTTTTTAGGTAAAATATATTTTTATTTTGTTTTTTCCACAGTAACACAATTTTGGCATCATTTCAAAAACCATATAAAAAAATTAAAGTGAATTTTTTTCTTATGGAACTCTTATTTTGACCTAAAATAAGCTTATTTTGTGAATATCAGATGCTTCTGTAGTGTAGTAAATTTTTGGGACTGAAAGGGTTAAAAAGTCGAACATTTGTTGAATTTGAAATATATTGATGAGTTTTAGAAAGCTGGGTATATTCCATGTGAAACAAAGGAAAAAACAATATTTCAAAAAGACCTATTTGATTTTTTTAATGCGCAGTCCTTCCTATTTAAATGTCTTTAGATCGACCCCTTTGTTCCTACTTCTTAACTCTATGGTAAAAACAGCCGAAGCCGATGCATCTTCCCTTTTCGTCTGGCGCACTCTCCCCGCTGGTCGGGACCTTTTAACTAATATATCTTCCCGATTGTTCGAATTAATTTTTGCAGTATGAAATTAAAAATATTGAATTAGTAAACAGTGAATGAATCACAAATTCAGTTCTTTAAATGTTTTTTGTGAAGATAAAACGCACTGAGCCAATCGTGGTAACTAAATAAGCTTAAGAGTTTGACGTCATCGCATCGACCAATCAAATCGTCTTTAACTGGTAATGAATAATTTATGTTTAATGAGCAGGAAGCATGTTTTATTCAATGCAGATTGTATAGATGAGTATTCCTGCATTGGCAGTACCCACTAATTAGTCTAAAATTTTTGTTTGCGGAGCAAACAAAGAGAAATTGCGTAGCAATTTTAGGGGGTTGTCGAGCGGAAGCAAGCAAGGGCGAAAATCCCTACCGGCCGCGAAGGGTCAATGGAATTGCGCAGCAATTCCGGGGGGTTGGCGAGCGATAGCGAGCAGGGGGCGGAGCCCCCTAGTAGATATAATATTTTATATATATTTTTTTATAAATATATATGGTATTATATAAAAATCAAAATATATAGAAAAAAATAATAATATATCATATATATATTATATTAAGGAATTCACAAAATCACCATATTTTTATAGTGCATATAAATATATATAATATATTATAATTCACATAAATATATACTATATATATATAAATATATAAAAAATATAAAATTGTTAAAAAATATAGCAATTTATATATCTATCAAATATCCACTTATATTAATATATAAATATCTGCGTTGCTATATATATATATTAATATTTCAAACACCTATAAATAAAATAATTAGAAAGATTATACTTACTTAAAAAGTACATCAAAAGTAATTTGAAGCATTTTACAAATTTCTTTTTGAAATCGATATTTTGTTTATTTCTTCCTTATTTCGAATATAATGAATAAAACAGTTTGCATTAAACAAAATTATTTATTTTAGTTATTTAATTTCCTTTTTAAAAATAGAGAAAATGAGACATTGCACTAAAAATGAAGTTATAAAAGATTCATTAAATATGAGTAGCATTGTGCCCGCATAGTGTAATACATTTTATTTCCTACAGCTGAATAAATTATTAAATGATTGAAAAGCCAGATAATTTTCAAGCAAAAAAGGTACACAAAACTTTTACAATTTAAAACAAATTTCATATTTTTATTACATAAAAATATTTTTCATGATCTTAATGAAAAAATATTAACTGATCATGAAAAATACATATATTTCAGTAGATTCGTTAGTACACTAATAATTTAAAATAATTCTATACACAATATGAAGATACAAAAAAAATTTCTTAAAAAAAAAGGAATTAATAACATTAAATTGATGGCCTTGTAACAATGAAAATGAAACTTAATAATCTAAAAAATTTCAATGAGGCTAAAATTTAAGTTTATAATCTGGATATATATCAAGCTTGAAGTTGGTGAAAAAATATATATAATGTTACTATTTATGTATATTCATGATTAATTATATAAAATGATATATAATACATATATTATATAAAATACAGTATGTATCATGTAATTACACTTAATATATTTTTTAAATGTATTATTAGTTAAACTTACTATTTGTTCAGGCAGAGAAATAAAAAATATAAGTGCTAAATACATAAAGCTTTTGTGGAAGATTTCTTTATTTGCATTTAGGTATATTGGTAAATATTTGGTATTTCTTAATTGTATTAAATGGGTCTTTAAGGGTGAAGAATGATCTGTTTTATAAAAATATAAAAGACTATTAACATCCATATATGTTTGTCTTAGTAGTTAAATTTAGTTGTATTTTCTTAATTTGTCGTTTAAGGGTCTTTAAGGGTGCAGAATGATCTGTTTTTATTAAAAATATAAAGACTATTATATACATTTAGTTGTTTATAGTTAAAATTAGTTGTATTACTTAATTGTAGTTTAAAGGTTCTTTAAAGGTCAGAATGGATCTGTTTTTATAAAATATAAAAGACTATATATACATATGGTTTCCTTATAGTTAAAATAGGGTTATCAAAATTTTTCTGGATCACTATTTAGCATTCGAATCAATCTGGATTGAGTATTTATTAAAGGTCTGATATTATTTATGTAGTCACCACCCCATGAAATTATGTCGTATTGTATTATTGATTGAATAAACGTAAAGTATAATAGTTTTAAACATGTTTTACTGAGACTATTTTTTAAATAATAAAATGCATAAATACCAAAATGTAGCTTATCATTTACCTTTTTTACATGTAATTTCCATTAAAATGTTTGATCGACATATAGTCCAAGATATTTGATATTTTCTACTCGGCTTATGAGAGGACATTCATTTTGAAACAATTATAATTGTGAAATTGTGAATTGTGACAATTTGAAACAATTAAATCTGCGAAACATGGTTAAGGAAAATAGTTATTTTCGGCATTAAAAACTTTAAATTAGAAGCTGCACGAATGTTGTGTGGAAGCTGTTTAAGTGATTAATTCTGTTACAAACCTACTAGTTTAATCTTAACACTAAAAATTATCAATAAACGAGGCAAGTAGTTTTTTTTTAATTAAATAAATATTTATATTAAAATTCCTATTTTCCTAAAATGCAATAAAATTAATTTAAGGTAGGCGAATACAAAAAATTCCACAAAATTCTAAAATTTTTACTATTACTTTAATCTTTTCCAAATTTGGCATAGTGATTTCAAATATAATGAATAATACTATTTAGGCATTTTTTATTAAAATATAATTTATTTATTTTAAACGGTGTTTTTCTACTAAAAAAAGAGGTTTACGCTAACAAGCCTACCACATTGAATTTTCATCCTATAAACATTAATTATAAATTCTTCGTTTTGAACTGATGCATGCAATGACCCTCTAGAGTTACATACAAATTACATGAAAAGAAGTTATTAAGATAAAGGTTATAAATTAACCAAAAAAAGATATTTTTTTTCGATTAACTTACACTTGGACATTTAAAAAAAAAACTTGTATATTTACACGAGATGTTAGAGGTTCATAACGCAGATATATATTGAAATAGCATCTGTAAAAAACATTTCAGGTAAATTAATGTAATACTTTTTATGCTGGAAGGTGTTAGCGTAAACCCCTTTTTTTAGTTGAAAAACACCGTTTTAAATAAATCAATTATATTTAAATAAAAAAATTGCCCGAAAAGCATTGTTCATTATATTTGAAATCACTATGTCAAATTTGGAAAAGATTAAGGTAATAGTAAAAATTTTAGAATTTTGGTTACTCGCCTACCTAAAGTTAAAAATACCTCTAGTAGACTGTCCCTCTGTATTCTTTAATTTCTTGCAAAAAAAAGTTAACCTTTTAAGCGCAAAAATAATCGTCCGACGTCAAGAAAATTCGCAATGGTAATGAATCTCCTCTCCTCTCTTCTTACTCAACTATGCACCCCTGCAACAAATTCCCAGAAGCCATGCATGTGTCGGGGGAGTGACTTGTCCCCAAGTAGCTGGACACTTCTTCTTTTATTAATTTTTTTTTTATCTAGCTCGGGGGTTTCTGCCCCTGATGATGGGTCAGAGCAACACGTCAGAGTCACGGAGAAGTTACATTTCACCACCGCTTAGTGGTAAGCTTATGCGCTCAAAGTCAAATGGAAGAGGGTACGAATTACGATTGAAACGAAGTGAACATTTTGCTAATAATAATTTGTATAGTTCTTTATAAAATGCGTAATCTTTAGTTTAAGAGCCAGTTTTTTTTAAGAATCAGGCAGTCTTGGATAGTTGACATTTTTAATTTTGCTGAAAATTACAGAATATGTTCTTTATGAAAAACTATTAGACACGTATATTTTTGTTTTTGTTAAAAAAAAATGTTATTAAAGTTTAGGGGGGTCAAAGTTGAAGATCGTCCGCTTTTTGAAGAAAAAAGAAACAATTTCCACATGGCAATACTTTTTGTGTCAAGAGTTAAAAATTGCAGTGACAGTTTTTTCGTGTTCTACTTGTTCCATAGTACATGTTAGGACAAAAAAAAATCTGGTTGACGTATGTCACAAAAGTCCAAGGTCATTGAAAGTTAGTCGAATTTTTTTTTTCTGAGCTTTTGAAGTTTAATATTTTCTTGTGCAAACAGTGAATCAAAAGTGTATATGATTCAATGAATACATACTAAAAAGAAGTACTCAAAAATAGCAAGTGATGTGCAGTGGCACTTTTGGTTGCAGAAATATTTGACTTTTTAAATTGCCGAAAATCCAAAATTGCACTATTTTCAAGGTCATTTATTCCTTGTGCCAACATTGGAAATGTATAAAATTAGCTGGAAAATAATCCGAATGCATTGTAGAAACAAAATCAATTCACAGACCTATGGGCATTTGCTACAATCTTATTTAATGAGTCTCTAAACTTTTGAAAAAAACTCACAATTTCGTACAAGTTTATAATTTCTTCAAAGTTTAGAGCTTCTTAACTGCTTGTACCAACAGTAACCAGTTATTAAATTAGCTGGAAAATACTCCTTATGTATTGCAGAAATAAAATAAATTCACAGACCTATGGGTATTTGTTTCAATTTTATTTAATAAGGCTCTAAACTTCGCAAAAAACTCAACATTCCGTGCAAGTTTGTGATTTCTCCGAAGTTTAGAGCTTCTTAATTGCTTGTACCAACAGTGACCAGTTATTACATTAGCTAAAAAATAATATTTACGTACTTCAGAAATAAAATAAATTCATAGACATATGGGTACTTGTTTGAATGTTTATTTAAATGTAGCTCTACTTTGTTTGAATTTATTAATGTAGCTCTAAACATTGCAGAAAACACAAACTTGTACGAAATGTTGAGTTTTTGCGAAGTTTAGAGCCTCATTAAATAAAATTGGAACAAATACCCATTGGTCTGTGAATTTATTTTATTTCTGCAAGACATAAGGATTTTTTCCAGCTAATTTAATGACTGGTTACTGTTGGTATAAGCAGTTAAGGAGCTCTAAACTTTGCAGAAAACACAAACTTCCGACCGAGCTATCACAATTGTGGCGGATCGTTTATTTGTATAAAAAAAAATTGACTTTTTAAGTTTTAAGGAGTGCTTAGGCATTCAGCCAATCTGAAACGACAGAAACTCGAAAGTAAATCTAGCTCTCATAATTTTAAATCAGCGCCATCTGACCGCCGTATTAAATAGTTAGCAAAGTTCCGTCTCAAAAGTCGAATTCAAAAATATTCATTGCACTCAATAGCTTCGTTGCCCTATTCCCATTGGAAGGTTGGTTGGGTATGGTTAACTATTGGATTGTGTGCTTGGTCAGATTCCGACGACTTAAAAACCTTTACGTAACGTATGCGAGTGTAAGCATCACACGCACATACGTACGTAACAGATGCGGCAATCTATTGCGCGCCTCCACCTGAAGGGAGGAAATAGTCTCCACCCACAGACATACATTGTACACAAACATCAATCGGAATTTTTTTTGAGAGAGTGACGTCACCAGCCACCCAGCAGATTAATTTCGAACTAAAACTGCGCGCGACTCTAAGGTGCGCGCGCAACTTGTACTAATTATGCTCAAACTTGGGTAAATGAATGCGCGCTTGCGCGCTACTTTTGAAATGGATTGCGGAGAAGAAGAAAATTGCGACTCGAGAGAGGCCTGGAGAAAAATGTATTTGTTGCGTTCTGTTCTCGTCAAAACACATATTTTTTATTTATTAAATGAAATTATTTTATGTTCCCAAGGATATTGATAGGTAAGTGTTTTAAATATTTTATTTATTCAAATATTCTTGTAAGTTTTCTTTCATCAGCGCTAAATGCTCGATCACTTAAGAAGGATTGGTCATTTTTGTATTGAAAATTGATATATGTAGCTTAACATACCAAAAGCATCTGGGTTTTTTTAGTCTTCGGTAATTATTTTTTATTTAAAATTATTAAACGTTATTAACTACTAAATGAGTTGCACTTTTTTTCGTGTAACTTTATTGAATAAGTTAAGATATATGTAAAAATATTATTGTTGTTAGTTTTAAAACTATGTTTTAAACAAATAACCTAACTGATGACCTATAAACGGCCCGTGCAGCTTAAAATTTTCATTGAATGTAACGGTGTAGAGGGAGTGCACATTAAATATGATAGATGCAATATGGTTGTGTTGGGTGCCTACTCAGGTGCTCCCTAATGATCCCTTCTAAATATATTATATGAATGGACCAGTTACCACCAGATTTGTAGAAATTTCTACTCCCAAAATAATAAATTTTTTCGGCAGGATAAATTTACAGTTTCCAAAAATCATTAGATAAAAATTATTAGATAAATTTCATTAAATTGTTTACTTTTTAATTTATGTCAAATGTTACGTGTTTTTAGTACCTAACTATTCTTTAAATTTTTTTTTAAAAAAATCTTGTTTAGCTGTATAGTAAGAGCTGATATTTCCATACAATAAGCACTTTTTGATTCAAAACTTACTATTTCATTTCACTAAAAAATAATTTGATATATTGGCTATTAAAATTTAAGGTCTAACAATATATATTGTAAATTAATTGTTTCGCTTTAGAGCATTTTAAAAATTTTGTGGATTTTTTTTATTCATAATTTTGATGTGTTGTGTTTAAAAAAGCTTTTTCTTCATAGGATGAAGAAATAGTTGAGCTTTTTTGTGTGAAAACTCATTCCATAACCTCCATCTCCAAAGGGCCAATTAACACCTGATTTGTTGGAACACCTACTCAAGTGCTACTTTGCCAATTATTCCTTGAATTGTACAAAATTACTTGCATTATATAGGTTTATTTTTAAATATATTACTCTGAGTCAAAATTTAGCATACAGTGTAGGTACCTACGAATAAAATTTTGCTTTATATTACTAAGCTGAATATAAGAATACTTAAAAGATATTTTGGTTTTATGATGCTCTTCTAGAATTGAAATGTTGTTAACATATGTTTTTTTAGATGACTTTTTTTGGATGGGTAGTTATTTTTTTTTATTCGGTTATTATTTTTTAAAATATATCTCACTTTATTTTAAAAAATAAATATTTTGCATTTGTTTTCTTACATTGTATAAGTTTGTGATTACAAAAGTGCCGCAATACATTTACTAATGATTAAATAATGTTTTGATACATTTATCAGAAATTATGCCTTTTTCCGTAAAGAACTTGTAGGCTGTAAATTATTCATACCCCCCCCCCCTTAATCATTGGATTATTTAGAGAAATTGAGTTATTTGTACTTGCTCTAGAAGCAAACTAATTTATTTGAGAAAAAAAAACATTTTATAATCAGACACTTTATTTGTAATAACATTATTTCTAGCTTCTTGTATGTTCTGATATTATACAAACTATAATTGGCTGTGTTATAGAATGATAAGCAAAGAAAATATTAATGTTTTTGTAACAAGGAAAAGCCCATTGAAGAAAAAACTACTATATTTACCATTTCAAAACTTGTAAACACCGAATTCAAAACTTGTAAATGCTTTATTAACTTTAAAACTTGATTATTAATTGCAAATTTATCTACATAGTTATTATTTTGAGATGCGGTCTCATTATTACTGATTCCTTTCTGCTGAAAAACATATTCTAATATTATTTGGAAAAGTTAAATTGAAATGATTAATATATATATATGCCTGAAATTGATATTTATAATTTTTAATACAAAAAACCCTTTTACAGATGTAAAATTTGGAATTGTAAATTAAAGGTTAAAATTCTTTTTCATTGTTTTGTGGTAATTTCTGTTTGCATATTTTCTTAAATTTTATAATTTTTTTATCATATATAAAATATTATAACAGTAGTTATCATATATTTCAGTAAATATATAAATAATATATTCACTTTTTAAATTAAATAACAAGGCTTGTTTCATGTGGGAACTAGCAACAGCTCCACAGTCTTGTTTTCATTTTTCTCGAATTACTTTTGCATTCTATTTGCTTAGGTATTCCAAATAGAATTATCTAAGAATATTATAGTTGTTATATATTTAAACCAATTATTCCAACTTCTTTTGATGCAAGTTTTCATTGTTAAATTATTAAAACAACCAACAGCACAGCAAGAAGTTGTAATTTTAAAATATAACAACTAAATTAAATTATTCTTAGAAAACTCAATTTCGAAAAAAAAAAACCAAAAGTAATTCGAGAAAAGTGCAAACTAGGCCGCGGAGCTCTTGCCAGATCCCAAAAACAAGCCCATTAATATAATGGTCTCTGGCTGCCTATTTCTAGCCTCCATTCTGAGCTTTTACACAGTCAATAACGCCTCGTAATTTAGAACCCTGGTCTAGTGCCGCAGTCTATTCATAAAAGCAAAAATTACACGAGTTACAAAACGTTTATAGCTGTGTTCAAATCCACTTTTGGAGGTAAAAAATAAGCAGTTAGAAACGTTCCAAACTAAGCAAAAATGTAACAATTTTCCTCACTGGACTGAGGTTTTAAATTACGAAGCGTTATTAGCTACGTTAAAGCTCCTAAAAAGCTAAAAACAGGCAGCCAAAAAACGACTATACTTGTAGCGCCCCTACCAGATTAATTCGTTACTACGCCAGGGGGGTGGAGACTTTTCGCCTCATTCACCTACGTAAATGCGCAGTCTGTTTAGATTCTTGTCTGTGGTCTCCACGAGCCTGCACCCGTGGGAAACTGCGTAATGACCGCCCACAGGACTTTCGGACCCAACAGATTAAACTAGCACGTACTCCGCATATACTTGATCCGGAGATTGAGAATCTGACCTCAGGGCTCCCCACAGCCCCCTTGCATTGGTTGGCTTTGTTAGATAGGATAACGTCGCACTAGAACTACAGGTAGTTTTTTTTTAGTTCAGATCTTATTGCGGGCTGTGTGAGTTGATCAGTGCACAGGTGACACAATACAGCAGAATAGACATAGAGTCCATAGCCCCCAGACCCAAGTCATTTTCTCATGGATGAAAAAATGACTTATGGTCTGGGGGGAATTGGCTCTTGCTCTATGACGACCGTGAGAGAAGAAGATTAGTACATATTCATGCAAAACTGCACTCTCAGAAATAATACGCTCACTTTTGACGATTCATTAATCCTCAAGCCTCATTTCGTTAATTTTGAGGATTATTTCGTCAATTTATCACGTGACTTTTGAGAAAACGCGAATCCTCACTTTAAAGATCTTGATTTGACGATTCTATATCTTGATTTTGAGGAAACTGATTCTCATTGTTGCATGCTGGGATTGGAACTTAGCGGTTCAAACAATGGCGGCTTCTTGAAGTTTGGTTAGGCCTAACATAAAAAATTCGTAATTTATACAAGCAGCCTGAACATTAAATTTTGCAGTAAAAAATAATAAATTGCATATTTCTAAACACAAAACTATTTGCCTTCATTAGAAGAATACGTAAGTATTATAAAGATAGAACGGAATTATAGCTTTTGTTTACTATGGATACTGATTTTCAACTGTTAATTTGCACTACACTCTTGAATCGAGTTTAAAGCAGTTAAAGAACGCTTTGCAGTTGAGAGGTTTCATCAAACGACTTAATAAAATTCGCATAATAAAATTAAGAACAGCATTTAAAAAAAATTAATGAGTGCATAAACGGAACACATTAAATAATAAAACATAATATTTTAAAGCAACTTTAAATATTTGTAAATCGTTTGAAAAACTTTTGAAGATAGCATGGTACTGCTCATTGCTCAACTCTTCTTTTTTGAAAAAGAAGAATTCTTTTTTTTTTTCGTTTTCAAGACGATGAAATTAGATGCTCGAAAAAATATACGAATTAGTAAAAAGTAGTCACATAAAGTTTTGAGCCAACTGAAAAAAGGAAGACGATGTCATAACAGTAACACTTTGTTATGTGTTTAAAACGACAGGTGATAACTCGAAATCTAAACATGAAATTCGAAGTTCACCTTTCTATGAAATTAAACTGCTTTTTATTCGGACAGCAGATGTGATCATCGCCAGGTGCCTTAACTATATTGCTACATTCGAACATCGATACTCCAGGATTTTTTTTTTAAATATGTAAAGTAGAAACGGAAAGAAGTTAGAATATATAGAAAAGAAGTTATGTTGTTAGAAAGTATTTGGATTATTATTAATATTTATTAAGGTAAGTTTAAGTCGTATAATTTTGTGTCAAAATAAAAATGTATTATAAAAATAGTTTATTTTTTACATTCAACTAATAAAATATAAAGTAATTATTAGTTAACTATTAATAAAATATAGTTTATTCATATTCTGAATATTTATTAAAAGTGAAGAGTATTATTTTGACGATGCATAATTTGTGTCTTTAAATTATGGTTTTTATAATTAAAAAATATTTTACACTGCAAGATAAAATGTTATGTGCACGAAATGCATTATATTTCCAGAACTTTTTTCTTTAAATATACTTTTAATGCAAAAAGTATTTAATAAAATACCTTAATAATAAGTTTTTTTTTTAATATTTTATTTAACGGCCTTGTTTTTTAGGTAGATGCTTTTGGGTTCTACTCAAAGATACAATTAAAATTGATTTAATACAGTACATTAGTTTTGTGTCATGGACTATGTTGATTCCAAGCTTCTGGAACAGGGATTTAGATCTCTAATAGAAATATTAAAAACCAGATAAATGAAAGCTATAATATTCAAAATACGCCTAACTCTAATAACCTAAACAGAATTATTTTTTTAAAAAAAGTTCTTTCTGTAATTTATGTTTGAGAAAATTATCCACCAGGAATTTTGTGTACTATTTTATTGTTTAAATGCATAACTTCTAAAAAACTGTCTCATCTCCACCCCCCCCCCTGCTTAATTAACCCCCACTTAAAATTGTAAGTTAAACAAATGCTATATTTGCTGTTTAACTGGTTTTTTTAAAGACTCGCCTTTATAAGGGTTGGCCCAATTAAGTTATGAAATATATATATTAAATGCTTCTAATTTTTAGAAGACAAAACTGCTGTAATGATACGACTGAAGTACTGACGATTGAAGCAGCAGTTTGTGAAGTACAACACAGCCAAGTGCCAGCCTGCCCAGCAGCTCCCAGCCCACCGGCACCATCATCATAAAATCAATATGTATATAAAAAAAATCGAAACTATATTTATTTATCAAAATAAACACAAAAGATTTAAATAAAGTGAAATGTTATTTTGTTGTAAAAATAAATGAACAATTTAAAAGTGGATTTGCTAGATTTGAATGTCTGACTGACAGTATAACTTATATTCAAAGCAAATTTTGGTTCCGAAATACACTGAGAATCTTTTTTATATTTTATAAACATTATATATTATAGTTTTACTGGTTTTACATGCAAATAGTCAATTTTGTATTTAAATGCCTTCAATATTTCAGAAGCTTTACGTAGATGGATTCGTGTCCGTAAAAAAGACAAATGTGGAAAATAATTATAACTTTTTTTTGCATTTGGGTGAAAAATACCAATAACAAAATGATGTAGTAAAATCCTATAAAACACCCTAAAAGCTTTTTAGAAAAATGTATCTCCTCAAATATGATGAAACTAGACCGTATACGACGTAACTCTACTTAAACTCATAGTTTCCTTGCACAGAAGCCACGACCATGGGAGGATCTATAAAATGCACGGAACAATCAGATGAAGACAAATAACACGACTGAAATTTTGTCTTCATCTGATTGCCCCGAGCGTTTTATAGCACCGCCCATGGTCGTGGCTTCTGTGCAAGGAAACTATGAGTTTAACTATAGAGCTGTCCGAACAACTAAATGTATATGCTCAAAAATGACGATGCAAAACTCTCAAATGAACAATAATAATCCTCAATTTAACCCTTTGAGACCCCTTCAGATGGCGCTGATTCAAGGTTAAGGTAGGCGAATACCCAAAATTCCACAAAATTCTAAATTTTTTACGCTTTAATCTTTACCGAATTTGGTATAGTATGATTTCAAATATGATGAATAATACTATTTAGGCATTTTTTAAAAATTTAAATATAATTAATTTATTTAAAACGGTGTTTTTCTACTAAAAAAAAGGGTAAGCTAACAAGCCTACCACATTAAATTTTCATCCTATAAACATTAATTATGTGTTAAATTCTTCGTTTTGAACTGATGCATGCAATGACCCTCTAGAGTTACATGAAAATTACAAGAAAAGAAGTTATTAAGAAAAATTTTATAAATAAACAACAAAAAAAGAGATTTTTTTATTAACTTACACTTGGACATTTAAAAAAAAAACCTACTATATTTACATGAGATGTTAGAGGTTCATGGCACAGATATATATTGAAATAGTATCTGTAAAAAATTTATTTCGGGTAAATTAATGTAAAACTTTTTATGCTAGAAGTGTTGGCGCAAACCCCTTTTTTTAGTTGAAAAACACCATTTAAAATAAATCAATTATATTTAAATAAAAAAATTGCCCAAAAAGCAGCATTGTTTATTATATTTGAAATCACTATGCCAAATTTGGAAAATATTAAGCCAATAGTAAAAATTTTAGAATTTTGTTTATTCGCCTACCTTAAGAGACTAAAATGTTAAGAGTTTTACCGGAAAAGTTGCCTTAAACAGCATCAATGAAATACTTCTAAAAAAAATTTACAACTATTTTTTAAAACTCGCTTTTCGTGTAATTTAATTTTCACATCTAAAATTATTCCGGGGTATAAAGGATGTTAAATAATATGTTCCACAAGTGGAACGTTGGCGTATAAAAGGTTAACGATACCAGAACTATCAAAACAGCATCACATAGTCAAAAATGACGATACCAAACTCTAAAATTACGAATAACAATCCTCAATTTAAGTAAACTAGCTCTCAAAACAACTAAATTCACATGCTCAAAAATGACGAAATATTTCTTTAGATTAGACGACATTCAAATCCTCATAAAAATGACGTTGCAAATTTCCTCACTTTGAGGAAAGGAAAACTCGGAGCATTTGTAAGTAAACGGAGTCGTCAAAATTAAGGAAAATTTCGTCGTTTTTGAGCATTCATTTTTTAGAGTGTGGTATAAAAATTAACTTGACAATTTTCTATAATGTGTATAAAAATATAACATGCATTTTAAAATACCGTAATGGATATTTTTTTAAGATTTAGTACGCCTATTCACCCGAACAGATGCTGAACAACATTTCGGGGATTACATGCGCGCGGTGCCTTTAACACAATTTTGTTGCTTTGCTTACCATGCATTACCATTTGGTATTATTAGTGTACAATTTCATATTATTTCGACACAACTTGTAGTAACTTTGGAAAACACATTTTTTTGTTTTGAAAGTCAACACAAGTTTCTTTCTAAGTATGGGAAGGATTATTAGAATCGTGACTTATATCTAGTTAATTAATGCTTAGTTTTAATGCAAAATCTGAATAAAATAGTCAGCAACACTCAAGAGAATACTTTTTTTAAAACAGTTATTACACTTTGACCTTATCAATTTCAAACCGTTTAAATAGTATTAAAACTTTTTTTAAAAAAAACCGGAAAAAATCCAATTTCGCTTAATGAACGAACAGCCCTAGATGCAACTGAAAACATTAATTAAGATCAACCAAATTTTACTCGCATACTGCCAATAAAATTTAGCTTATTTTCAGCACTATATTGGAAATTCGATTTCAAAAACTATTTTTTTTTTCAAATTGTTTTTCATTTGTATTTGCAAAAAAGTTGGTATTGCAATTTTAGTATAGCACAAAAAAGTTTGACTGATCTGATTTACTGCTTAATATATTCAGTTTCATCTATGGCTGTATTTCATGCAGAATAAGCTTCTTTTGTTTTTCCTCGATATTTTTTCTTGAAGTTTAATAAGGTTCAAGTCACGTGGGTTCACCAAAACCACGACGCGGAATTTAATGTGTTTGCAAGTGGTTTGCAGAGGTGACAACTTTTAGATTTTTGCTGCTGTGTTCAATAAGAAATATTTGCTTCCATTCGTTTCATATTTGTTGGATTCTTAATTTTTGTGCAGTTTATAAAATGTAAACTGAAATTAAAAAAGGATCTGTGATGCTGCTTCACAGGTAAGATTGCTTAGACAGTCCTATGCTCCAGCGATGGAGTGCAAGAGGGATAAGTAAACAAGTGATTTTTTTCTTCTTCTAAACAGTGATCAATTGCGTTATATTAAATTTATACGTTTTATATGAACAATTTTATCATTGGCTTTGTAGCAAATATTTTAATAATAATGTTGCTCCTATTTTATAATACTAAATAAAGCTTCAGGAATAAAAATATTTTAAATTATATTACTTTTTTCTTTTTTTTGCTTAAAAGAGAATTTAAATGGCTTTATAAAAATATTTGAATATCAATTGGTAAATCTCTTTGTATACTATTTTAAATTAAAATCAACTGTATAAGTCTTTTGAAAATTTACCTTTCAAAACATGACAAAAAATAGTTTAGGGTTTGTTCCGTGAAGATTAACATGTACCATTTCGTTTAAGAACACGGAGCCTATACCTAATCCAATTTCGTTGTCATTACCAATTCAAATTCAAAATCCAATTTGTTCTTAGAAATACCTATTCCGACAGATGGCGTTGAATAGGAAGATCTCATGTCTAGACAGTACGCAGTTCTTAATTCTTTGACTTCAACACATCTCTTTAGTGTGGTAAAGTTGCAACTTACATTTTTGAATGTAAAAAGAGGCCAAGCCATATTTTTGTAAATTTTAGGGGGAGTCCAAAAATAAGTTTTTATTTACCATTTGTAAATTTGTAATAAGAAATATGGTTTTAGTGTCTGTTGAATTTTTTCCTTGAGTTCTTAAGGAAAGATAAAAAAATTTCCATGCGAGGGAATAAAGCGAAATAAATTTCATCTCAACTTAATCCTTTTTTTTTACAATTAGCGAACCTATACAGCAACCATTTCCCTATAAAAAGTCTCGTATGAACACACAAATGTCCTCTTTTTACAATTAACAAAATTTCAGCCCTCAATTCTTTAATAAAATAGTATTTTAAAACATATAAATAACCAAATTTTAAGAAAGAAACAAGTTATATTAAGTTTCTTCTAGCCTCTGCGAGCAGCTTTTACCCTCCCCAGTGCGCCTTGCAATATACAACCGTAGTGAAATGACGGGGTCAACACCTGATCTGACATCCAACATCATCTTTAAAATCGTTCACTTACGACGTTGGTGCTTAAGACTTCACGTATTTAACGAATAAGTGTCGGGAAAATATTAAAAATGTTCATACAAGTATAAATTTCAGCTTTTAAAAAATGCCAGTTAATGTTTTTCTACACCAACTCAGTTACATAACAAAATCCTTTTTTTAGCTACTATATTCCAGTACTCCATTACAGGCCAGGCCCAAAGGATTATTTAAGCCGCTCCAATCTTGTCAGCTGTTTACACTTTACTTTTTCAAAATTACTTGGAGAAAGATTCTTCGAACGATAAATCTCCTGTAACGTTGAAAGAAAAAGGTTGGAATCCTATGCTCTAACTTAGGACATCTGACATTTTTGTACTTTTGAAAGGATTTCTTCTGCGTAAAATAATCCTTTTTGAAGCGAGCAAAAGCGATTATAAAATGTTAGATATCTACTTACGTTGAGTTGTGTTAGAAAAATATTTAAACCTGGTTTAAATAATTCATTCTTCGTGTTAAGAAAGTATTTTTGAACTTATTTTAAGAAAATGTAAAATTGCTTCAAGCATTAGTTATGCGACAACTAAAGCAGCGATATTTTTTTCAATTCAAATCTAACGCATGTAAATTACCATGATACATTTGACTATAAAATATAATTTTTCAAACTTAACTCTATTAACTAGGGAGGAATTTAAACAGTTTTGTGATTCACATTTGTTATTTCGGACGTTTAGAAAGAAATTTAAGTGCCTCCCCTGTTTATAGAAGAATTGTGCTATTCAAATCCTCACAAAAAAGTATGTGTATCGAATATCACACCTTTATTATTCCTATTAAAAGTAGAATTCTACAATTTGTTTAATAATATTGATTAAATATGAACACATTATAAAAAGCCTTCTTTTTGTCATTAGTTAAATGAAAGTCACTGAAATGATTATTCAGTTAAGATTTTTTATATCATAACCCTTTAAAACCCTTTCAGATGGCACTGATTTAAGTTTATGAGACTAAAATGTTAAGAGTTTTACCAGAAAAGTTGCCTTAAACAGCATCAATGCCATACTCCTAAAAAAATGTACAACGATTTTTTTACATTCGCTTTTCGTTTAATTTAGTTTTTCACATCTAAAACTATTCCGGACTATAAAGGAGGTAAAATAACATGTTCGACAAGTGGAAAGTTGGCGTATAAAATGTTAATAACTGTAATATATTAATGTCGTTAATTAAAAAAAAAATCTGCACAATGAACACAATTGATGGACTTGGTAGAAAAACGTGCTAAGTGATAAAAAGGTGAAAACGCTAAAATGAGGTTTAAAATTTTCGTTTGCACTTAGATTCGTTAAAAACGGCAATTGCAAAAGGTAAGAAATATGTTTAACTTAAATTTTATGAAAAGAGGGAAACTTTTTATCCTTAAAAGAGGGAATAACATGTTCATTGACACAAAAATCTAAATTTTTCCAAAATGTCTCTTGACGCGTTCTAACACTAAGTTATTTAATTGTTGTAAATAAATCGGAATATTTATTATTTTGAAAATAATTTCGTGTCAAAAAATCCATAAATACAATATTTCTTTGCTTAAAAATGAAATTGAATTCTTTTAAGCGTCACAAATTCATAGAAAATTAATTACTTTCCCCCAAAAAAACTAATTTCCGCATCAGCAGTGAAATTCTGTCAAATAGGTCGCAAACATTTCAACTATAACTTTAATTAAAATCTACGACACGAGCTAATAAGGAACACAAAATCTAATTCTAGAAGAGAGTCATTTCCTCCTTTGATATTAAATGTTTTAGTACGACGCTTACCGTCTGAGATTATTCTTTAATATTTTGTTATTATATTCTTGTAAATCCTTATTAATTTTAAAAATGCTTAGTAGGTGCTTTTTTAACACATATGGATAAATTCTTACAATTAAAACGATTCTAAGAGATTTTAAATATATTATTTATTTGTCAACGTATTTTTTATTCACGTGACAAAGTATGTTGCAGTAGTGCAAGTGTTTTTAATTAGTTTTTAATTTTTTGTAAAACCGGTTAGTCTTTTTACTAACCGAAAAGTTTTATTAATATTACTGCTAAATGTGATAACATCATTCGACATTACTTAGAATTTACTAAGTTGAAATTTGAGTAATTTATTTTGTAACGATATTTTCAGAACGATTGCAATGTTATGAGTTTCTCGAATTAATTTACGTTCATTGTGTTAAAGTAGTTTTTATCATATTCTCTTCACTTTTGATAAACGTTCTGTGCACATATTCTTTATATAAACATATTTCCAAACAGTTATATATTTAAAAGTATGTTTTGCAAGTCATTTCGAAAAGAATAAAAAAATTATACTTAATTATATAAAGGGATAGAAGTTATACCTCGTTTATATGTTTAAGAATGGTTATTAAGGCAATCTTTATGTTAAATAGAATTCTATGAAGAAGAACTATTTTTAACATAAAGATTTCCTTAATAACCTTCGGCTGAAAATTTAAATACCTGCATACAAGTTATGCATGTATGAATATTCATATCAACGAACGAAAGACTTTTAGCTCATTCAAATAATATTCGCAGTTTTAGCGCAATTACAAATTTCTATTCACATTGCACTTACATAACACTTTTGTAATCCATAGAAATACTTGATATGATTTCACCGCATTCTCTCTCTGAATTAGAGAACCTTTCATAGGAAAGATTCTTTCCAAGTTATAATCAGCATATTACATTTAGAGTTGCTATAAATAGCGCTAGTTAGGTATTTATGCATGCTGAACGTTCGATTAAATATTCATGTTCCAAGTAGTCTTGTAATTTAGATTTTCGGTACTACTTTAATGGGATGTTGGAATCCGCCGTACTTTCTGGAAACTTAATGTGTCTATTTATAGTCACATTGATCTATTTTAATTTTTAGTATTGGTTTATTTTAATTGTCACTGCGGGTTACTTCACTTGCATATTTCTTTAATTTTAGCTTTGTAATATTTACGAGTAAATGAAATACGGGCGATAATAAAGAAACTTTGCCAACATCTGCGCTTCTAGAGTACATTCCAGTTAGCCGATCGAGATGAGATTTCAAATATAGTAATTAGGAGGTATGCGCTCGAGATTCTGTGAATTTTGTAACAGTAACATTTCACGGTTATGGTTATAGTGACATAAACTTGAAAATTTCGAAAGGCAACACTTACTTCTTCTTATCTCAAAACGTTCAGCGCTTGCGAAAACCATAAATAGCGTTGGAACGGCACCGATATGTCCAAAAATTGACGTGTTATAAATAACCATTTAAGACCAGCCATCAGATAGCACTGATAACTTTAAGAATATGCCCAGAAGAACCTGTCATGTACAATGTTTTTATTTGCAATTAGTTATTCGCAATTAATGATACAAACTATCATGTAAAATACTTAACTAAATCAAAGATGGAAACTATTTATCATTTCCAGAAATAAACGATGAAGATTATTCTGTAAAGTTTGAAGCAATCTGTAAAGTTTTACAAGGGCACCAATTTAATAGTGGAGGACAATACTCTCTTGCATAAATATTCTATTATTCTACTATTATTATCTCTAAGTAAGCATTTCTGAAATAAAAGTGTAGAGGAATATTGGGAATGAGTTTGTTTCAATTTATTCCTTATATTAATGATTTTTGATGCAATCATATTGTTAATTTTGTGCTTACCCCCATTTTCCGTGGGGGAAAATAAGGGTATGAAACCTAAATAGTTCGAATGTATGTTATATACAAAAAAAATCCATGAAAATTAGTTAAAAAGTAGTTTTTTAATGAGATGATTTTAAAAATGCTATATTTTACCCTCAACCCCCCCCCCCCCTGTGTTTTGCAAGTCATTTTGAAAAAAAAAATAGCTTTTAACATTTGCTGAAAGTCACTTCAGTTCAAAGGAATTTGAGGTTCTGAGGGGTTAAAATGAACATTTTGGGTGTGCCATAAATAAACAAGTTCTGTTAGTTTTTTTTTTTTTTTTTTTTTTTTTTTTGTACTTGATGTTCCATTCAAACTTTTTAATCCAAAATGTCAGATTAATTTACCGCTGAAAAACCATAGATTTAGAAAGTAGCAGATATGCCCAT
Source organism: Hylyphantes graminicola (assembly GCA_023701765.1). Taxonomy (NCBI): domain Eukaryota; kingdom Metazoa; phylum Arthropoda; class Arachnida; order Araneae; family Linyphiidae; genus Hylyphantes; species Hylyphantes graminicola. Next base: position 39,214,308 of record CM043122.1, on the reverse strand, counting down.
CGATTGCGCAATCACGTACAACGCAATACAAACCTCGCGATTGCGTGATGAATCCACATTTCGCCGTTTTTACAATGCATCACGGGATACTGGTTCACAAAAAATGCTTTTGCCAAAGAGTTACATGCAGTGCAATAAAAACTGCATTTTTAATATGCTTCTTTTATGAATATATATCCTCATGTCCTGCAAGAAATTATCAATACACATCCAGCTATTTACTTATGCTAGCAAAACTGGTAAAAAGTTTTAATTAGTTAATATTAAATATATATTTTTTATTAGTCGAATTATCTGATGATGCCATCTGGTGGCGTATGGAATGCCATGTGCTAGGGCTTGCAAACTGCCTTATGAGATACTGGTTCACAGATGGCTTCACCTTTCCCCCTAGGGGCAGATCTGCTACTTTCTAATCTATGGAAAAAAACCATCCAGTTTAAAGGGGTGGAGAGAGCAATGGCAACCGTGAGGGAGGCACAGGAGCTAGACACGTGACTAGTAGAAACCCTAATGTTACTTTTTCCGCCCAATATCTTTTCCCCATAGAATCGGTGGATTTGGGATGTAAAATTTCAAGATAGTGAGGTGTTTTTGTTCTTTTAATTGCAACGAAACTTTAGTAAAAAAGAAGAAATAAAACGTTTCACCGATTTATCTAATTTATTTTGCAGTTATATTTTTTTAATACGATTTTGTACTTAGGACTGGCTACTTGCTCGGTCATAGAACCAGAACAAAACTAAAATATTGTTGTTTATGGTGTTTATTATTGAAAGAGATGATTATTTAATAGTTTCTTAAAGTAATAATTTCAATAATTGACACTTATTATCTCAATATAGTGTTATTCGAGAAAAGTAATTTATATTAGTTTATTATCCTATCGAACTATATTTATATAAGATTCTATACCAAGATTTGTTTTACTTTTCCGGAAACTAATTGAAATTTCTCTTAGTTCGTTTTGTATGTAGATTTTCATTGTTAATTTGTGGGTGCGAATGCATCGTTAGTGAGGGTTTTGAGTTAGCGATTAGAAACCTATTATGTGTTTAACAAATTATAAAATCAATATATCAGGGAAATGATAAATGTTTTTAGTTTGATATTATAAAGTATGAAACTTGTTGTCTTTAATAGTACTTTCAAAAAAGAAAATTGTGCAAAAAATAAATAAAAATACTGTTTTAAAAAATATCAATGTATAATTAATTATATATTTAAATAGATAGTTGTATTTTAAAAACTTGAGTTATATTTATGCATGAAAATACTTTTACAAACTGTATTGAGGAGTTTTGGTTTCGTTTTGTTTTATCACCATCGGTGAACTAATTCTTGCCAAAAAAGGAGATTCAGTGCCAAATAGTACTACCTTTCTCTACCAGTCACGTGATAGGTGCTGGGCCCGTGCCTACTGAAGTTTTCAGTAGGCTAGCTTCCTCCTTCCCTACACTGTAAAAAAAAACCTGTTGTTTTTACAGTTAAAAACTGTCAACTTTGACGCCAGTTAATTACTGTTTTTTTTACAGTTTAAAACTGTAATTCTTTTACAGGAAAACTGTAATTTTAACAGAGAGAAACTGTTAATTTAGCGGGGGAAAACTGCTAATTTAGCAGGGAAAAACTCTAAATTTAATAGTTTCCCCCCGTAAATTTAACAGTTTTTACCTGTTAATTTAGCAGTTTCTCCCTGCTGAAATTACAGTTGTTCTGTAAAAAAATTACAGTTTTAAACTGTAAAAAAAACAGTTATTAACTGGCGTCAAAGTTGACAGTTTTTAACTGTAAAAACAACAGGTTTTTTTTCGGGTAAAATATGTATAGTATATTTTGTCAAAAATATTAGATTTTTCTCTGAAAGTTTTTGCTGTTAAAATTTATAAACACATTAAAACATCCTTTATCTGTCACTGTTTAGTGACATAAAAAATAGTAAGTGAAAGAAAAAGGTTGTTTTAATCTGTATAAATTTTAACAGAAAACTTAGAGATCTAATAATTTTGGCAAAATTTACTAATTTTATAAAGGTACAAACTACCATTTTTTAAAAATAATTCTGCATGTCAAACTTTTTATTTCATTAAAATTTCTATGATGCACTATTTATTGTAAAAATTTTTGCAAGTCCTTGACATCTTTAGACCTTAATATTGTTTTTTATGAATTACCACGCAAGCACTATAGTGAAAATATATCCAAGAGCCATCAATTTTCAAGTGAAATTTCTAAATTATTTGGCACACAAAATTTTTTAGGTATTTGACATTTTTTATGGAGCACTTTGACAAGAATCAAACATTGGCAAAAAAAATTAGCATATTTTCTTTTTGATGATGCTACATTTTTTATAAGTTATCAATTAAATTATAAAAGAAACAAGTACTTTTCTTATATGAGTATAATTTACAGGTAATAATACAACTAACCCCTCACACAAAATTACTTATTTTTTCAGCCTTGAATGTCATTAAATCCTGATATCACAATATCTATGATTGTAATCACTGTTTTTTTTATACATTACCCATGATGGATTTGGTTATCCTGGAATGGATAAATAGGCTGTCATATAATCCAAGCACCACTGTTGTAGTTTTTCTAATGCTTTGCGAGTTACAAGGAATCAGAATGCAAAAAAAAACTGAAGTTTTTTTGCATTCTTATTCCTGCAAGCAATCATAATAAAGAAATTTGTTTTTATGAAAATTTCAATTAGCTCAGTAAGTATCGCAAATGCATATAATAATGCTAAAACATGCGTCACAAATTAAAATGTCTTGTGTTGCTATATACTTTTGGATTTATTTAAAATTTGAATCAAATACATACAAATAAAAAGCAGTTATAAAAAATATTTATTTTATACTATTTCATTATAATAGGTTTGGAAGAGGAAATTAGTAAGAAATTTTACAGTTTATCATAGGTATATTATGCATTCCACTCGAAATTTGAGAGTTTTTTTTTATCATTGTAAGTACTTTTGTACTTATTTGTTCTTTCTTCTTTTTTTCTGGGTTTGCCTTTGTACCTTTGTTTGAAGTTATTCCAAGGAAACACCTATAAAAAATTTACCTTATTGCTTCTGAAGATCAATAATGCATTTAGACCCAGTGCATGCAATAAAGCTATCAGGAAGCTGCGTTCTTCACAATACGGTTCTTATCAGCAGCACTTAAATGCACACATTTTAATTTTATTATTTACAGAAACAAAAGCTGCTAACCAAAAAGGCTCTCGATTCGCGGGAATTGCCAAGTCTGCAATATAACTGAGCTGTTAATAATAAGTCCATATAAAAAAGGGTATTTACTTAATATATGGTTGATTCCACGAAAATGTGCCACGGACATCATTTTATAAATTTCAACTTTTTTATTTTAAACAAAATCTGCTCAGCAAAAATTCTTGACACTTTATATTCTCTTTTTATACCTCAAAATAAGCAGTTCGTAAAAAAATCAAAAATTAGATTTAAAATTTGAGTGAAATACAGAACATTAAACTTTGTCATGTCCGTCACATCATAAATATTATACTATTTATAAATTTCTTAATTTTTTTTTCTAGTTGGCACATCAGAATCTTATATTGATTCCAAAAAAATTCTAGTCTTGAAATGAATACCAGTTCAGCAAATGGTAACAATATAAGGTCACTCAAAATCTGTGTCTCAATTTTGTCATGCACGTCACAGCATGTTTTAACCCAATTAATTTTAAGTATTTTCTATTGAATGAAAATTTCAGTGCTTTTTTATAATCAAAACCTTTATTTGCATCACCCCATAGTAGTTTTTTAACAGTCAATTAACATTTAGTACTTTTTAAGAGCCAAGAAAGTTGTCTTATGTCTTGCCTGTCACTAATGGAATTAGCCTTATTTGATTAATATTTTATTAAATTTTTTTAATTTGTTTTGAATTATACATAATATACTTCATTAGACACAAAAAAAAATTAAATGTCTATGTGCAATGTCTATGCTTACAATTAATTTTAGAATAGTGGTCTTGATAAAATTACTCATGTATGAATCGGAAATGTTTAAAAACTTTAAAAGCTACATCATGTTAAAAGTTTTTTATATATAGATATCAGGGCTAGAAAAATCTCAAAATTTTTACATGCCCTGTCGGCCATGTTATTAGTCTCAGAAATACATGCCCGAATAAAACTTTTACACGCCCAAGCCAAGGCCGAGCGGGAAAAGAAAGCTGAACCCAGGCATGAGTTTGGCAAAAATAACAAAAGCTGAAACTAAAATGCGTAATTGGAGGCGTAATTTTTTTTTTAAGCAGTAGACTTATTTAACAAAATAAACTGTTACATTATGTAAGTTGGAAAACCAAATTCTCTGACTTTTCCAGGTTTTCCCTGAGAATTTACAGAAAATTCCAGATTTTATCAATGTTAATTAAAAATATATCAAACTATTATACCTTAAGAAACCTTGCCAAAGTAACAAGGAATTCGAAAATTGTTGAAAGTGGTGAAATTTCCCGGCGCCCACCAGAATTTTATTGATGAATTTCTATTTGATGCCATGACAGCATTGTGAAGTAACGAATTTCGACTTAAGATTAAAATTATCTATTTTCAAGAAGCAACAAATAGATATGTTGGGGATTTATAAAAACGCAAAATGTTTAAATTTACGGAAAGGTATTTTTGATGAAATGTGTACATGCCCAGTCGGGCATGCAAGGTGAAAAAATACATGCCCGATTGGAATTTTTACATGCCCCGGGCATGTCGGGCAATATAATTTTCGAGCCCTGATAGATATATATATACATTACCTTTGAATAAACTCCAATGTTGCACAAGCTGACTGCGGATCTCTGCAAATGAGATTTAAATGTTGTGTATTTTTTAAATATCCGGGAGCATTCTTTGTATCCACAAGGAAAATCAGCATTATGTAGATGCCTGTGCAATCGGTAATGACGCACGTAAGCTGTTACCGATTGCGAAGAATATGAACAAACTTCACAATGAAACATTTTAAGTAATAAAAAAATCTGCTACAAGTCGAAAATACGAAGTAATTTTATATAAAGTTAGAATGAAATACTTCACAAACATGATGCACGGAAACTATAAATATTGAAAACATACAAAGTAACTATTAAAAAATATATTTACATAAACTTAGGTATGGAGAATAAAGGGTTCAGTTACGTTTTGGTTTGCAGCCGTTAGATATACATTCTACTTTCTTCTTTCAGCAGAACACAAACAAAAAAATAGATCCAATGCGCGGGAACGAATCAGAACGAAGATTTCAGTCACGTGACTCTTTGAACGTCTTCAAATTTCCCCCGAGGGCAGGTGCATTTGATTGATTGTGGGTGTGACGTCATGTAAACGGAGATAAATACAGTTATTAACTGTTTTTCTAAAAAACAGTTTTTAACTGTAAAAAATAATGTTTTTAACTGTAAAAACAACAGTTATTTTTTACAGTGTAGTAACTCGATGGAAAAAACAGTTTTTTCTAAGACCTTCAAAATCTGCTTGATCCTCTGGGTAATTCGTTTTTCAATACAATCAATAAATCAGCTGCTTCGGTATCGGAATTTTTAGAAAGCTTGAACATTCTAGTTTTTGTATAGAAAGTCAGTATTAAGAAAGATGGTAAACTGGAGTTGTGACGGAAATTCTACATCGACCCAAGCGTGTGTACCTCAATGGTGTGATGAGTTTACATACTTTTATTTGAATGACGGGGATTAACCTCGAAGTAAAACTTCGGTTTGATTAATTAAGTAAACGTATCCAGATTTTGAAAATTTAATTAAGTAAACTAACCCCAGATTTTAAAATTTACAAATTGAACTAATTTAAAATAGCATAACTACACATAATTCAGGCAAAATGATAAAAAAATATAAAGCTCATTTGCATACAGACTAATTGAACAAAGGATTTATTAAGCACATAAAAAATTAATAACTATTTATTATATACACCATTATATGTGCATTAATAATTATCGGGCACCATAAATATAATTTTCTTTGGAAAAAATTTGCAAAAATAAAGTTTTTAATCCTTAGTCCTTTAAACCTTTGAATATTTTTGTATGAAAAATGAATATTTAACGTAGGCACGGATTATATCTGAAAATTACAAAGCGTTACGCCCACAATTTTCCTCAGGCATTGCAAAACCCCCACAATGGTTTTAATAACTATGCGTGGGAAATTCAAAACACGTTTCAAAGAAAGCTATTAAATTTCAAAATTGGAACTAGAGAATAGCATATTATTGTCAACGGATTTTTGAAAACAGTGTAATTTCATTTGTTTATATTTTTCCTTCTTTTTAAGACTACGCCTAAAATTGACTATTAAATGTTTTGCAATTAGCTTCCTAAGGTTCAAAATTTTGTGAGTGTATATTCGTAAAAATAGTGTGAATCGCATGTTATATCTTCACATGTATAAAGTGGTGGAAGCAGTGTATACGTAGTTCTTTTAATGTATTTTATTCAGACGATTATAGAGAATTTTTTCTGAAAATTTAAATTAAAATATTTAAATTCGTACTCATGTAATTTTTGAATAACATTATGAATTCTCCACAATGAAGCTTTTATTTATAAAAAATGTGGTTAAAGCTACACTTTAGTAAATGAAACTATAACAAAGGATATTTATACTTAAATATATAAAGGGATAGAAGTTCGATCTCCTTATATATTCAAGAATCGTTATTAAAGTAATCTTTATGTTAAATAGAGTTCTATCATAGAACTATTTTTAACTTAAAGAATTCTTTAATAACCTCCAGCTGAAAATTTAAATACCTTCATACAAGTTATGCATGTATGCATACACACATATGTCAAGATTTAATGAATATTTAAATAAACGAATGAAAGACTCTCGGCTCATTCAAATAATATTCACAATTTTAACGCAATTACAAATTTCTATTCTCTCACATTGCACTTACATAACGCTTTTGTTATCTATAGACATGCTTTATATGATTTTACCGCAGTCTGAATTAGAAAGCATTTCATTGGAAAGATTCTTTCCAAGATTTGATCATCATATTACGTGTAGAGTCGCTATAAATAGCGCTAATTAGGTATTTATGTATGCCGAACGTTCGATTAATTATTCATGTTCCATTAAAGTTGTCCTGTAATGTAATTTAGATTTTCGGTACTTCTTTAGTGGGATGCTTTAATCCGCTGCATTTTATGGAAACTTAATGTGTCTATTTAGCTAATTAGGTATTTATGTATGCTGAACGTTCGATCAATTACACAGTTCGACAAAAAAAAAAGCAATTGTTTGTCCCGAAGCTACTTTGGCGATTTTTTACTTCTTTGGTGGTCCAATAATGGATAAACAACATTTTTAGTCCAAGTTTAATAGGGGGATTCATCAGATATAAAAAAAACTGTTTTTTTAACGTTTTTTTTTTCATAAAAAAAACCCTTTTTGGTGTTTTTTGGCTACAAACAACCTGTAAACCTTCCTGCAACTGGTTTTTAACTCTATGGGTGTTAGTGAGTACTGATGGGCCATTTTGGAACTCAAACACTGCTGAAAAACGGTCAAAATTAGCGATTTCTGGCCCAAAACGCCATTTTTTAATGTTATTTCACGTTTCGCGTATGGAGCTATGATTACGTATCTGGATCTACTTTCGAGATAAATAAAATTGAATTATGAACAAAGAATAAAATGATGAACTTTTATACGCTATATCAGAACCCGAACATTGCAGACTAGGCAATTTACTTGGCCAAAAGTGCTATTTTTCGCAAGTATTTCACGTTTTATTGCGTATATTTGGCTTTACACTTAATGAAAATGTGCCGATGTCTGTCTGTCTGTAGCTAGCTACTCAGTGAACACCGACTTACTTTTCTGACACGTTTGCAATAGACGAACATCATCCAGTTGGTTAAAATAGGCAATTTCCTAGCCGAATATGTCGGTTTCTGTTGCTGTTTCTAGTTTTGTTTCATTTTTATCGCTGTCAATACCGAAGTAAGTCGAAATGTTTGCTGACCGTGTAAAACTGTAAAGATTAGGACTTTTTCTGTTTTTGCTGCTCCTCAGTCGAGTTCAACACTGGCAGTAATCGCTTCGTTTTCGTTGAAAAGTGTTTAGTGCAAATCTTTTAGTGAGTGTCACTATTTTTTTTTCTCTACATGTCTAGTCAAGTCTGCAAGCTGTCCCCGGGCTCGTTTTGCTACATTTGCGGGGGTTTTATGAATGAAAGGAAAGTGCATGTACATCGTCTGGAAGATCACAACAATATTGTCTCTATTATGTTAGAAAACTACCGAACAATAGGCTGCGGGATATCTTTAAAGGTCCACGTTCTTCACTCTCACCTAAAAGAATTTCACAGCAAATTCGGAGCCTTTTCCGAAGAACAAGGGGAGCGCTATCATCAAGATATCTGGGAATTTGAGTATCGCTACAAAGGCAAGGATTGTGACTAACACATATGATGGGGGACTAAACTTGGTCACTTGTCCGTAACAGTTACCAAACATACTCTCAAAAGCCTCTGAAAACAGTTCGTTTTGAAAAGGTCCAAAAAAGACGATCAAAGCTCTTGAGCGTTTAAAAATTGTTACTTTCACATTACACTTGTATAGAATTACTGAAAGCCGATCTGCAAAAAAGCTTTAAAAATTTTTTACTTTTAATGTTTGCATAACACTTGTATAAAATTACTGAAAGCCGATCTGCCAGAGCTATCATTTTAATTTTGTGATCTTGGCAAGTTGTAAAATATATCCAATAAAGACATTCACACTGAGTAAAACAAAAACTGCTTTTTAATGTATCATTTTTAACAACTTTCTTTCTACATTTTAAAACCATCAGTTTTGTCCAATAAATTTGCTATGCTCATACCTAAACTTGGGCACTGTCACTGGGTATTGACACCAGAGACATAACATAGAGTGGACTGCGCATTGGCAAACCTAAAGTGTCCTAAACATCAAACTTACACAGTCACATGACTGTGTCGCGTTTGGCTCGCATCTATGGCGAGTTTACCATTTGGCGAGTTTTTCCACAACGACCTGAACACAGAGGCCGACAATCTAATGTTATGATAAAGAAGCTTGGAAAGGAGCAAGGATGAATCGCTAGTATTTTAAGATCCTCTTAATAGATATCAGATTATTTCTTTGATTTTGAGAGTCTATTTAAGATTACTTGAACAATTGAATGTGGACTCTTTATTAAAAATTAATTTAAAAGAACATTAGTAGGTTTATGTAATATAAGTTGGTAATTGACATGGTGAACATTTTCTGCCGTCTCTATAACTTTCGTTCTAACGGTCCGATTTTTAAAAAAATCAATTTTTTTTTTCAAATATTGCTTCTTCCTTTATTTCACCTGGAATAAATCAACTTTCTAAAACACATCAATATATTCCAAATTCAGCAAATGTTCTACTTTTTTAATATAAATAACACAAACACGATTGCAAAAACAGGTTTCGTTTTGACCAAATTGTAAAAAAATATTCTACTTCTAAGCTGTCTAATGTTCAGACCATTAATTTAATTGACTTGGCCCAAAATATTTATTATAATTAGAGTTCTAACAACGTTGATTTAATCATGGATATGATTCTTCAGTATAAAAGAGCTTTTAGAATAAATTCCCTCGATAGAAATTATACTTTATGAAGAACACACAATTACTAAAAGTATGCAGAACTAAATTAATTTTACCCGTGAAGTGTGACTAATCCTTTTTTATACCCCTCTTTACAATTAGGAATTCACAAGCATTTGGCATCTTGCACAAAACGTTACTGAATTAAGAGTACAACATTCACGATTCATGCTCATAGATTAAAAGAATGTAATTAAATATTTATTATAAAAGCCAAAAGAGAAAAATACCAACAATGCTCAAAAAATCGTCTGCAAAAACATTAAAAAAAATTAAAGCTGCCGTGATTGGTAGAAACCCACGTGACTTGGGTATTGATGGTAGTCTCCACTTCGGTTTGCTAGCTGATATTCAGGTCTGGCGACAATTCGGAATATTTCGCAACGAAACGGTAGCGTTAAGTTGCCATATGTAGCAACCTTTCCCCTCTTGGCGATTTATGATGTTTAGGACATAATGCTAATCTGCAAGGGATGACGGTTTTCGAGAAAAAACCGGTTTTCCATTTTCCATCGGTTTTTCCTTAAAAAACCGGTTTTTGGTTCCAAAGGGCCTCAAACAAAAAAACCGGTTTTCAGTCAAAACCGGGACCACAGGTTTTTTGAAATGCGGTTTTGGTTTTCCATCCCTAAGCTGCTTTACTATTAATGCGCAGTCCACTCTATGTTATGTCTCTGATTGACACAGATAAAAAGGAAACAAAACTAGAAACAACAATAGAAACCGACATATTCGGCTGGAATATTGCCTATTTTAACCAACTTGACGACGTTCGTGTAATTCAAACGCGTCAGAAACGAAAGTCGGTGGTCACTGGGTAACTACAGACAGACATCGGTACATTTTCATTAAGTGTAAAGCCAAATATACGCGATAAAACGTGAAATACTTGCGAAAAATGACACTTTTGGCCAAGTAAATTGCCTAGTCTGCAATGTTCGGGTTCTGATATCTCTATATAATATAAAATTGTTATTGTCGTACGCTTGAAAGCCACGTGACTTACACGGCTTCAGCCAATCAGAAACGTCAGAAACGCGGAAAGTAAGTGTGGCCGGTGTGCTTGTTTTGTGCCAGGGCTGCTTCAGGTTGCATTCCGTGTCTTTGGTCGAGAAAGTTTCTTAGCGCTAGAGCTACGTGATGCCCTAGGGCAGTCCCACGGAAGCTAGCTTATGTTTCAACTATTGGCATCGGTCTTGAGATTCCGGCCACGGATCGTAAAAACCATAATGGGGCCCGGATGGCCGAGTGGTAAGCATCGCAGGCCACCAGTCTGCGTGCTGTAACGGGCGCGGGTTCGTATCCCGCCTTCGCCCTGGGTGTATTTCCTCTCTTTGTGACAGTAAAAAATCTTTCTGTGTCTGTCTTACTTGACGAAGACTTATAAGCGACTCACTGAGCAAGCACACAAGTCGGAATATATATGTAAAATACCCCCCCCCCTCCTACCCGTAAAAACCATAGAGTTAGGAAAGAGAATTGAGCGGTCTATACGTATGTGTGCAGTAGCGCAGAAAAGAAGCAGGCTGGAGCGGTGCATCTTGGGATACTCAGTGCCAGTTTCCATAGTTTCGACTGCTATGTTATGCGCGGTAGCTGAAAAAACTGCTAAAGCGGTGCATCTTGGGCTACCTCAGTGCCGGTTTGTTATGAGCAGTAGCTCGAAAAACCTGACAACCTTGCTTCAATAAATTTGAATTGATAGACCCAAAGACATTAAATAGAATGGACTGCGCTTCAATAGTAAAGCAGCTTAGGGATGGAAAACCAAGTCAATTAAATTAATGGTCTGGAAATCGGCAGCTTAGAAGTAGAATATTTTTGGTACAATTTGGTAAAAAAAAACTGTTTTGCAATCGTAGTTTTTGAGTTATTTATATTTAACCCTTTCAGTACCAGTGATGCCGTTTGGAATCATCACTTTCAAATTTTTTTTTTCAAAATGTTTATGTCCCGTTATGACATCCTAACACACATCATTCGATTCTTCACACTTTGTTCTATAAGACAATATTTTATATTAATCTCAATAGAAGTCAGAACTACTATTTTTTTTATTTATTTAGAAAAAAGCTAAGAAGCGTTTCTCCTGATTTTTGAAAGTTCACTTCAGTTCCACATATTTAAAACACAATTTAAACTATTTCAGTTAAAATAATTACTATTTTTTTTTAATAATATGGTCAGATACCTTAAAATATATAACTCGAAGGGTTTTTAGGTAATATATATTTTTATTTTGTTTTTTCCACAGTAACACAATTTTGGCATCATTTCAAAAACCATATAAAGAATTAAAGTGAATTTTTTTCTTATGGAACTCTTATTTTGACCTAAAATAAGCTTATTTTGTGAATATCAGATGCTTCTGTAGTGTAGTAAATTTTTGGGACTGAAAGGGTTAAAAAGTCGAACTTTTGTTGTATTTGAAATATATTGATGAGTTTTAGAAAGCTGGGTATATTCCATGTGAAACAAAGGAAAAAACAATATTTCAAAAAGACCTATTTGATTTTTTTAATGCGCAGTCCTTCCTATTTAAATGTCTTTAGATCGACCCCTTTGTTCCTACTTCTTAACTCTATGGTAAAAACAGCCGAAGCCGATGCATCTTCCCTTTTTCGTCTGGCGCACTCTCCCCGCTGGTCGGGACCTTTTAACTAATATATCTTCCCGATTGTTCGAATTAATTTTTGCAGTATGAAATTAAAAATATTGAATTAGTAAACAGTGAATGAATCACAAATTCAGTTCTTTAAATGTTTTTTGTGAAGATAAAACGCACTGAGCCAATCGTGGTAACTAAATAAGCTTAAGAGTTTGACGTCATCGCATCGACCAATCAAATCGTCTTTAACTGGTAATGAATAATTTATGTTTAATGAGCAGGAAGCATGTTTTATTCAATGCAGATTGTATAGATGAGTATTCCTGCATTGGCAGTACCCACTAATTAGTCTAAAATTTTTGTTTGCGGAGCAAACAAAGAGAAATTGCGTAGCAATTTTAGGGGGTTGTCGAGCGGAAGCAAGCAAGGGCGAAAATCCCTACCGGCCGCGAAGCGGTCAATGGAATTGCGCAGCAATTCCGGGGGGTTGGCGAGCGATAGCGAGCAGGGGGCGGAGCCCCCTAGTAGCTTATAAATGTTCATCATTTTATCCTGTGTTTATAATTCAATTTTATTTATCTCGAAAGCAGATCCAGATACGTAATCACAGCTCCATACGCGAAACGTAAAATAACATGGCCGGAAATGGCCGGTTTTGGGCCGGAAATCGCTAATTTTGACAGTTTTGCAGCGGTGTTTGAGTTCCAAAATGGCCCATCGGTACTCAATTAACACCCATAGAGGTAAGAACTAGTTGCAGGAAGGTTTATAGATTGTTTGCAGCCGAAAAAAAACGTCAAAAAGGCGGTTTTTTTTATTTAGAAAAAACGTTAAAAAATAAGTTTTTTTTTATCTCTGATGAATCCCCCGATTAAACTTGGGCTAAAAATGTCATATATCCATTATTGGACCACGAAAGAAGCAATAAATCGCCAAAGTAGCTTCGGGACAAACAATTGCTTTTTTTTTGTTGTCGAACAGTGTTATTCATGTTCTATTAAAGTTATCTTGTAATTTAGATTTTCGGTACTTCTTCAGTGGGATGCTGGAATCCGCTGTATTTTCTGGAAACTTAATGTGTCTATTTATAGTCATTGATCTATTTTATTTATAGTATTGGTTTATTTTAATTGTCATAATGGGCTACTTCACTTACATATTCCTTTATTTTTATAGATATTTACTTATTTTAGCTTTATAATATTTACGAGTAAATGAAACATAATTAAATGATTTTTAATGTCAGATAAATAGGTGAAAGAAAATAACACACATTACAATAAACTGTTTTTTTTTAAAAAAATAGAATAAGTATTGACATTTTAAATGCACTTTAATTTAAAAAAAACACTTCAATTTAATTTCTGCTGCGGATTTGCAAGCATAAAACAATTTTCTCAATATACTTTCACAAATAATTGTTATTTAAAAAAAACGATATAATGTTGTTGTTTTTTTAAAATTAAGTTTAATGTGATTTTATTAAGTGGAAAATATATGCACGGTTGAATAATTAAAGCTGCTTCTACTTCTTAATGACTTTATTTGAAGTTTATTTTAGTATAGTCAGTATAGGTATACTAAACCATATAGGTACAGTCCGAGGGCGTACTCCATGCATATCCTATTAAAAGAATAAAAAAATATTAGGAAATAATTTATTATATTAAAATGTTTAATTATCCTATGATTGTTAATTATCCTGTGTTGCAATATTTTACAAAAGATAGTATATTCGTAAGAAAAAATGGCGTATTAAAGAAAATTAAAAAAAAATTAAATTTGCGTTACAATACCTAACTGTTATAATAAAAAAAATTGAATGAACACATTGAATTAATTTTTACGTCAACTCTTTTTTTATACATAGTTATATAAGAATTAGTTTTCAAAAAATGATTATACCTATAATTTAACGTAATATGCTTTTTGTTGTTTTGTTGAAAACAATATTTTTCTTAATATTTTAATGTTTTGCATTCATCAAGAGCCTTTTGTTAGTTACAATTTTTTAAGCCAACTCTTCAAATAGATAAAAAAAAAGCAAAGAAATGTTATTAATAAAAAAAAATTAGCTATCTTCCTCAGTCTTTCCAATACAAAAAATTTAAGCCTTCCAAGAATTCGTCACTCGTAGATTCGGAGCAAATTGAACTTGAAGTTGAATCACCCCCCCCCCCTTTTTTTTGAAAATGAATTATTATTTTTTTGAAAATAAACTTTGCTATCCATTTGCTTGTAGACGATTTTTCTTTAGCAAATATATAACTGCTATCAATATCTCAGTGAAGTGTCTGCAAATCTTTTTGCAAGAATTATCCTTTGCATATTTCGCATTTGGTATTCTTTTATTCTTCAAAATGCAAATGTTAAGACTCCATGAGAAACAAAATAGATGGAGTAAACCACCTATCAATTTATAAAATGACAAGCTTGGGTTACAGACACAGACGAATTTCTAAAATTGCGTAGAAGATTGCTACTTGTCGCTGAACAAGCATAATTGAAATGCTTAGTGGAAGAACATGCTAAGTGACCTTTTTGAAAAAAAATTTGAGATTTTTGTGTCAAGGAACATATTCTTTTATTCTTTTAAGGGGTCTTAGGAGTCTGAAAAATGTGCTTATATATGTAACTCTATAAGATTTATTTATAATAAAACAAATTTTAGAATTTATGAAACTTAAGCCAAAACTAAATTAAATGATAATAAACATAAAACTATATACAAAATTAGAAAACATTTGGATTTGGCTTGCGCGCCACATTTTGAGGTCAAAAGTGAAGAAATGACCATGAAAATTACTTTATAGTGTACAAATATGTATAAAACTTATACCTAATTTCTAAGCTCAATTTTAAATAGAAATTATTTGAAAAACTTTTTTTTTTAAATTTTGATTTAAATTTTTTTTGTAATAATAAATATTGCTTTATTTTTCTTCTAAACAGGTATAAGTCTTTATTTGTAAATATTTGTGCAATATAAAGGTCTCTTGGTCATTTCTTCAATTTTGTCCTCAAAATGTGGCACGTACGCCTAATCCAAATGTTTTCAAATTTTGTAAATTAGTTTTATATATGTTATCATTTATTTTAGTTTTGGCTAAAGTTTCATAAATTTTAAAAGTTGTTTTATAATAAATAAATCTTATAGAATTACATATAAAAATATTATATACTTAGGGGAGAGAAGTGTAATTGCGCCCACTTAAGGAAAAGTGAATGTCACAAGCATAATACGACACTTCAATTCTTTTTTATTGATATTTATAAATAAAAAAATATAAAATAGAATACCATATCGTTAAACATGAAAGCAATAACATTTGTGCTGAAAAATTGAAAACAAGAAAATATTACATTGAGCGCCATTACCCGAAAGTGTTGGGTAATGCTGCGCACTGCGACGGTCTCATTATTCAAATCCTTCATACAACATATTTCGCAAATGATTAACGTAATTCTTCAATTTGCAATAGTTACAAACAAAGTTTTTTTGCTTTATACATTTCCATAGCAAGCTTAGTGGCTCGGAAGTTTTGAAGAGCCTGTTGTTGGTGATGTTTCAGAAAATGACACTCCAGCTGAAGAAGAGGACCTTTATTCCAATTAGGATAAGATAATTGTAAATGGAAAAGATATCAGGTCAACTTGTGTATGAAAATATTTATCTACAGTTTTAATTAGTTATAATTCGACTCTTCCAAAAGTTGAGAGTATAGCCACCCATCCGAGCGTCATTACCCGATCGCGCCATATTTTATTTCTTGCGTTCTAATTAGGCACGCAATGTATTTAATGAAATAAACTTAGTTACATTAGATATCAAGATTAATATGCTTCGTAACTATATAATGATCATACTGTTATTAGTAATCAATGTTGACCTACTTCAAACTTAGCTGCAGAAGTTTTTTTTAGATGAAAACTAGGGGGCTCCGCCCCTCGCCAACCCCCGGAATTGCTGCGCAATTCCATTGACCGCTTCGCGGCCGGTAGGGAGCTTTGATCTTGCTCGCTTCCGCTCGCCAACCCCTAGAATTGCTACGCAATTCCTCTTTGTTTGCTCCGCAAACAAACATTTAGGACTAATAAATGGGTACTGCCAATGCAGGAATGCTCATCTATACAATCTGCATTGAATGAAACATGCTTCCTGCTCATTAAACATAAATTATTCCTCACCAGCAAAAAACGATTTGATTGGTCGATGCGATGACGTCAATCTCTTAAGCTTATTTAGTTACCTTCTTTGGCTCAGTGCGTTTAATCTTCACAAAAAACACGAAAAAACATTTAAAGAATTGAATTGGTGATTCACTCACTGTTTACTAATTCAATATTAATAATTTCATACTGCAAAAATTAATAAGAACAATCTGGAAGATATTTTAGTTAAAATGTCCCGACCAGCGGGGAGAGTGCACAAGACGAAAAAGGGAGGATGCATCGGCTTCGGCTGTTTTTACCATATAGTTAACCCATTAGTGCCTGGCGTCTCTTTTTAGGGACACTTTAAAAAAAATTGCAATTTTGAAATGAATCAACTTTTCAATTAAAAAATTGCTCCGTTGTATTCAATAGTGTACACTTCAACCGACCCAAGGGCATTGACGCTGTTTAAGGCAACTTTTCCGGTAAAACTCTTAAAATTTTAGTCTCATAACCTTAAATTAGCGCCACCTGAAAGGGTTTTAATGGGTTAAGAAGGAGGAGCAGAGGGGTCGATCCAGAGACATTAAATATAATGGACTGAGCATTGGCAAACGTAAAGTGGCCATATCACCTCACTTACACAGTCACATGACTGTGTCGCGTTTGGCTCGCATGCATGGCGAGTTTTTCCACAACGACCTGAACACATGAGGCCGACAATCTAATGGTATGATAAAGAAGCTTGGAAAGGAACAAGGATGAATCGCTAGTTTTTTTAAGATCTTCCTAATAGATATCAGCAGGGTCTGATTTCCAGCAGTGCAAACGGGGCACGTGACCAGGGCTCCCTTAAAGGGGGCCCCCAAATTTTCTCCATTAACATTTATCATTTATGTTCAATACAACTGAGCAACAACCCAATTTTTTTTAATCTGGAGTAAACAAAAAAAAATTAAATTCACGAACAAAAGCTTACTATGAAATTGTGTATAACCCTTTCCGACCGGGCACGCACGATCGTGCGGGTAGTAAAGAGAATGTTTAAGCTCTTCAAAAATATCAATAACGAATCAGCTGCCTTACCATTCGTCATTTGTATAACAAAAACGACCTTGTTTTTAAGGAGTTGCTTGCATAGATGCTGTTTAACGCATTTTTTTTTA
Organism: Hylyphantes graminicola; assembly: GCA_023701765.1. NCBI lineage: Eukaryota > Metazoa > Arthropoda > Arachnida > Araneae > Linyphiidae > Hylyphantes > Hylyphantes graminicola. Next base: position 39,196,697 of record CM043122.1, on the reverse strand, counting down.
TAAAACTCCAAATTTAGTCTCATAATTTTAAATCAGCGCCACCTGACCGCCGGTCGAAAAGGGTTAAACTCTGAATTGATCAATTCAGAAAAAAATAATAATAGTTATTTTTTTTTGTGTGTGTGGGGAGGGGGGGGGGGGGGGAATTAAGCATGCTTTCCAATCTAATTACTACGGCTTTTTTTAACACTGTAGCATAGGAAAACACGCAAATATTTCCCAAATTTGCTCGTGCCCCGGGCCCCTAAAGTTGTAAGTCGGGCCCTGGATATCAGATTATTCCTTTGCTTTGGTACGTCTATTTAAGGTTACTTGAACAATTGAATTACGTGGACTCTTTATTAAAAAATAATTAAAAAGAACATTAAGTAGGTTTTTGTAGAGTGTTGCTGTAATATAAGTTGATGATTGACATGGTGAATATTTTCAGCCTTCTCTATAACTTTCGTTCTAATTGTCCAATAGAAAAAAAAATCAAATATGTCTTTTTGAAATATTGCTTTTTCCTTTATTTCACCTGGAATATACCCAGCTTTCTAAAACGCATCAATACATTCCAAATTCAACAAATATTCGACTTTTTAAATATAAACAACTAAAAAACTACGATTGCAAAAACAGGTTTTTTTTACCAAAATGTACCGAAAATATTCTACTTCTAAGCTGTCAATTTTCAGACCATTAATTTAATTGACTTGGCCTTAAAGATTATAATTGGAATTCTAACAGCGTTGACTTAATCATGAATATGATTCTTCAGTATGAAAGAGCTTTTAGAATAAATTCCCTCGATAGAAAGTATAGTTTATAAAGAACACAATTACTAAAAGTATGCAGAACTAAATAAATTTTAACTGTGAAGTGTGACAAATCCTTTTTTTTTATACATATCTTTACAATTAGGAATTTCACAAGCATTTGGCATATCGCACAAAACGTAACTGAATTAAGAGTATAACATTCACGATTGTTTACATGCTCAGAGATTAAAAGAATGTAATTAAATATTTGTTATAAAAGACAGAAGAAAAAAATAAGAAATATGCCGAAAAAATCGTCTGCAAAAACATTAAAAAACACCAAGCGGCTGTGATTGGTAGAAACCCACGTAATTTGGAAATAGATGCAAGTCACTACTTCGGCTGGTCAGCTGATATTCAGGTCTGGCGACAATTTGGAATAGTTCGTAACGAAACGGTAGCGTTAAGTTGCCGTATGTAGCCAACCTTTCGCCTCTTGGCGATTTGTGATGTTAGGACATAATGCTAATTTGCAAGGGGTGGCGGTTTTCGAGAAAAACCGGTGTTTCGGTTACCGTCGGTATTTTCCCAAAAAAACTGGTTTCCGGTTCAGACCAGCCACATAAAAAAAAATTTCTATCAAAACTGGGTCCAAAACACCGGTTTTTCAAAAAACCGGTTTCAGTTTTCCATCCCTAAGCTGTTTTACTATTGTAGCGCAGTCCATTCTATTTAATGTCTTTGGGTCTATCACTTCAAATTTATTGGAGCAGGGTTGTCAGGTTTTTCGAGCTACTGCTCATAGCAAACCGGCACTGAGGTAGCCCAAGATGCACTGCTTTAGCAGTTTTTCCAGCTACCGCGCATAACATAGTACAGTCAAAGCGGGTAACTTTGGCCACGGAGGGTAACTTTGGCCACGCGTCGGAAAAAGATTTGTTTCTTAATTTCTCTTCATAAAATGATCTAATCTTCAATTGTTTTACATTTTTGCAAAGGTGGGAACATCGCCTTTCATTTCATATAAAAAAAGTTATAATTCTAAATCTGGCAATACTTCAAATGCTGTTTTCATTCTTACGAGCATAAAATTACAAAAATCTATCTCTTCCAACTTTTGTCTGGAACACTTAAAAGAACACTGAAAATATTTAAATAAAACACTCTATTCGATTTTTTTATTTATGGGGAAGAATATTACACCGTTTGTTTGATTCTAAGTTGAAAACTTTTTATGCTATACTAAAATATTTGTAATTGGGAAGCTTTTGCCGATGAATGCGGGTAACTTTGGCCATAGATGTAAATATTTCTTTATGGAACTTTGCACTTTAAAAAATTTATGTAAAAGTGTATTCTGTTTAACTACTTTTGAAAAATTCTTACTTTTATGATTACTCATTTTTTAGATATTTAAAAAAAATCTCACACTTTTAAACATTAAAAAGATAAAGATATAATGCAAAAAACGTATACCACTCAAAATCGCAAATGTCGAAAGGTAAACATTTTCAGATTCCTAATTATGAATAGATTATTTCTTTTCCCTTTCATAATAAAATCGTTTGTTTTTTATAAAAATATTTTTTATTAAATCTTGCTTCAAAAAAGTTCTTTTTCCTTATTAAAATAGAAGTTTATTTTTCTTTTAAGCGACAAGGAATACTAGTATTCATCGTGTAATGCCATTCCACGATGCACTGCAATGTAAATGTTAAGTTATATGCAATTTTTAATAACTATAATGTCTTATAACTTTGTTATTTTTTGGTTTAAACGTTTTAATATTGCTATTTAATTCGGTAACACAGGCTTTAATGATGTTAAAAAGTATGTTTCTTATGTATTTCATGGGTGGCCAAAGTTACCCGCCCGGCTCTTAACAGTGTCCTTATTTTTTAAAGCAATGCCAATTTTTTATTAATTTATAAAATTCAACAAAAATGTTCGAAAATTATTCCTAAAAGTACAATACTTAGAATGCATAATGATTGTTTTGTGTTTAAATCGTTTTTGTAGTTAAATTTTTCTTCTTTTGTAAAAAAACCTATGATTTTGGCCAAAGTTACCCGCACTGACGGTAGCCGAAACTATGGAAACTGTCACTGAGAATCCCAAGATACACCGCTCTAGCCAGCTTCTTTTCTGCATTACTGCACACATACATATAGACCGCTCTATTCTCTTTCCTAACTCTATGGTTTTTACGATCCGTGGCCGGAAACTCAAGACCTATGATAACAGTTGAAAAATATAAGCTAGTTTCCGTGGGACTGCTCCAGGGCATCACGTAGCTCTAGCGCTAGGAAACGATCTCTACCAAAGCCACGGGACGCAACCTGAAGCAGCCCTGGCACAAAACAAGCACACCGCCACACTTACTTTCAGCGTTTCTGATTGGCTGAAGCCGCGTAAATCACGTGGCTTTCAAGCGTACGACAATTACAATTTTATATTATATAGAGATACGCTATATTTTGTTTACGAGAGAAAGACTACGTATTTTTGCTTTTCCAGCCGCCATTATCACACTGAGCATTGCACGTGCATTCTGCTAGCTGATAGTAGAGTTTAATTAACTAAATTATTGCCCAGTTTGTCACAACTTAGCTGAGCGCCATTACCCTCTGAGCGCTATTATCCGTCTCTCCCCTATATATTGAGTTGTTAAAAAAATTCATGAAATCGCAAACTATACTTTTTAGTACATTCTTTGCACATTTTTAAGACTCCTAAGACCCCTTAATCTAAAAAAAATCTCCTTTTTCATAAATTTAAAGTTATAAGTACATTTTTACCGTTTGCAAGCAGTGTTTTTAATGAATTTAAGTGCAAACTCAAAATTTTAAATCTATTTTCTCGATTTCACCTTTTTATCACTTAGCATGTTCTTCCACTTAGCTCTTCAATTGCTAAGGTCATTTTATATACAGGGTGTCCCAAAATAGAGTACCTGTTTTGAAAGTTAATTGAAATGAAATGGATCGAGATGTTAACACAATTCTTGCAGAAAATTCACGAGTCATGTCTAAAATTTAATATTGAACACTTAATTATGTTAGTTATGTTTATGACGTCATTATGTTATTAAACTTTATTATGTTCAATTTAATCGACAGATGGCGCTTCAATACTGTGTGTTGGCTGTATGAAAGAACTAGGAATGCGTATACAGTGGTGGAAATTGATTTATGAACTAACATTCTTTTCACTAGATATCGCTTTGTATTACGTGCTAACAATTCAAATTTTGTGTGTTGGATATTCAGAGCACAATAAAGGAATTTCACACATAATTTTTTTCAAAAAATGATATTAAATAAAAATATATCTAACATAATACTCATAATTTTAAATCAGCGAAATCTGGCCGTATATATATCTAACATAATACTCATAATTTTAAATATAAATATATAAAGATATAATATATCTAACATAATACTCATAATTTTAAATCAGCGAAATCTGGCCGTAGTTCTTAAAGGGTTAAATCAAGGTAACTGGACAATAGAGAAAAATAATGTAGAGGCACTGTGAACCTAACCCGCTGATGGTTTCAAAAATAAACAACTTTCTTTTTCGTCCATCACATTATTTTTAGTAGGGATAAAAAAAATAATTTCGCCGAACGCAATTAACCAGTATATTTTTTTTTTTCGCTATGCTCGGACTTTTTTTTTTAAATCAAATTATGTCATTATCGGAATTACCTGCCATATTACCTACCATAATCGGCATGCCGCGAAATTCAAAAAGCACCGTCAACTGCGATTTCATGCAACCACTGCTATTTTTAATGAGAAATGCCTGTAATATATACTACTGAAAAAGCTTAATTTTTATAAAAATAAACGGCTGACACCTGCAATCGAAGTCTGAAAAAGGATTTTCAGCTTAATTATGTATCGAACTATTTTACTATTTAAAATTATTTGTGTACGTTAGGAATTAAATTAAAACGTGACACAACAAACTTTGAAAACTTCAAGAGGAAATTTTAAATCTATTACCTTTGGTTATTGGTTCAAACTTCGAACGTAACTCGGTACCAACTTAAAATGTGTTTTTTAATTTGTTGTTAGTAGATAATAATTTTCAAAGTCAAAAGTACGGTTTATATTTGTATTATTATTTTACTATATATAGGCACCACAATTGCACACTTAGATATGAACTTAAATGATTCACAAATTTAGAAACGATTGAATATTTTTTGAAACACCTTTTCTTATATGTTGAATTATCTGGAGTTATATCAGATAGTTGATCTTTCTTTATATTACAAAAAAGTTTATTTCATATTAACTACAATCTTAACACACTTGTCAGCATAATATTTGTATTATGATTTCTATTATTAATAGTGTGTTCAAGTTTATTAAGTTTGTAAAATCAATTCATTCTATGTATCTGAACTCTCTAGTGCATACTGTAGCCATATGGCAACAAATAACATATCTCTTCAAAAATATCGATACCAAAGCAGCTGTCTTGTCCCATTCATTATTTGTATAAAAAAATTACTTTGTTTTTAAGGAGTTGCTGGCATTGATGCTGTTTAACTCGCATTTTTTCCCAATAAAAAAGTTTAGTCTCATAATTTTAACCCATTAAGCCTTCTTTCAGGTGGCGCTTATATTTTATAGAGACTAAAATGTAATGAGTTTTACCGGAAAAGAAAAGTTCCCAAAAACAGCATCACTGGCACTGGGTCAGTTGAAATGGTTACAACGGAATACAACTTTTTTTTTTTTTTAAAGTTATTCATTTAAAATTGCGAATTTTTTTTTTAAAGTTTCCTAAAAAAAAACGGAAGGCAAGCATGGGTTAAATCAGCACCATCTAACTGCCTGTCTAAAGGGTTTATTCTAATATTTATCAAATCTGAATCTTATAAGTTTTATAAATGATCAATATTAGGATCAGGCACGACCGACTCAACTAATGAGGCCAGAGAAGCTCTCTGTGGCGTCACACTGCCCGTCAGGTTCGAGTTGTCGGTGGAGATGTTTGGAGAGAAAAAAAAGCGCATAATTTTATTCCTTAAAAGACGTTAACTAAAAAATAAAAATTATATTTGTACAGTTATAAGCAGTGGCACGAGACCTGAGTTTATACAATATGGTTGTAAGTTCTTTCACATCTAAGAAAAATTCGTTGAAATTATACCTTTCAACAGATAGTCGGAAATCCGAATTCTATGCAGTAAGCCTAGCCTTATACAAGCTTCACTATAGAACAGCTAGAAATAAGTCTCCGGTAGCGCATGTTTGTTTTTACTACAAAGCTATTGATGACTTCACTTGGTGATTCAGTTTATGTTAGTTTTTGACCGGCAGCATCTCTATGGTTTAGAACCTGAAAAGCAGGGATTGGAAAGTTACTTTTAATAAGTAACTCTGTTGAAGTTACAGTTACGTACTAAATAGTAACTCTGTTACAGTACACAATAAAAAGTAACTCTGTCACAGTTACTTTATTTGAAAAGTAACTTTGTTACAGTAACTTTATTTGAAAAGTAACTAGTTACAGTTACTTTATTTGAAAAGTAACTAGTTACAGTTACTTAATATGAAAAGTAACTAGTTACAGTTACTTAATATGAAGAGTAACCAATTATAGTTACCCCCCTTTAGAAATTTCAACTTATAAGAAGCCAGCAATTTAACCAACTTAACGTTTTTCATAGAGAAACAAGATTAACAAAAAAATAGTGACAATCGCAAAAAAGCTAGTAATGAAGATTCAACTTCGTTAAAAGTCAAATTTTAAATAGTGAAGTCGAAAACGAATGGCGAACTACCGAAAAGTAACAAAAACCGAGAGTAACAAAAATTTTTGCTGCTTAGTACCACTTAAAGTAACTAAGTTACTGTCTCTTTCTAAAGAATTTAACGGCGTAAATGCGTTACTCCAATCACTGCTGAAAAGTATTAGCCGGCCGTGTGTGACGAAATTTCCCAGGTGCCAATCTGGTTTTTCTAAAACTTTTTAATGTAAATATTTGATCTACAATTAATGGGATTCTAATGAAGTAGTTTTCGGCAAATCTCTAACTAATTATCAAACTTCTTATTATAATATAGTTGAAATACCAAGTCAATAATAATTTTTATGCAACTACTATAAATATTTTCTATTTAAGCTTAAGGAGAGAAATATGGTTCCGTCTAGCCAATTTTAATTTACTCAAATATTCTTTACATTAACATATTTTACAAACAGTTAAGTATTTAGGAGAATGTTTTGCAAGTCATTTTGAATAAAAAAAATAGCCCTTAAAATTTGATGAGAGTCTCTTCAATTCAATGGAATTGGAGGTTCTGAGGGGTTGAAATGAAATTTTTGTGTGTGCCATAAATAAACAACCTATTTTGGTTAGTTTTTTTTTTTGTAATTCATATTCCATTCAAACTTTTAATCGAAAAAGTCAGATTATTAAACGTGGAAAAAAAGTTTTTTCTAAGAACTTCGAAATCCGCATGATCCTCTAGTTAGTTCGTTTTTCAATGCAATTAATAAATCAACTGCTTCGGTATTGGCATTTTGAAAGCTTGAATATTTTTTTTAAAATAGAAAGTCAATATTAAGAAAGATTGTAAACTGGTGTTGTGAAGTGAATTCTACATTTACCCACGCATGTGTACCTCCAGAGCGAGGGGTTTATATACTTTTATTTGAATGACGGGGATATACCTCGAAGTGAAACTTCGGTTTGATTAATCAAGTAAACTAATCCAGATTTTGAAAATTTAATTAAGTAAATTAACCCAGATTTAAAAAGTAACAAATTAAACTAACTTAAAATAGCATAATTATAACTAAACAAAATTCAGGCAAATGATAAAAAAAATCTCATTTGAATACAAAATAATTGAACAAAGGATTTATTATAACACAAAAAAATAATAGCTATTTATTATCTACACCATTATATGTATATTAATAATTATCAGGTGCCATCAACATATTTTTTGTAAAAATTTACCAAAATAAAGTTTTTAATCTTTAGTCTATTAGTATTTGACTATTTTTTATCAAAAATGAATATTTAGCGTAGGCACGGATTATATCCGAAAATAACAAAGCGTTACGCCCACAATTTTCCTCAGGCATTGCAAAATACCCACAATGTTTTTAATAACTATGCGTGGGAAATTCAATCCAAAATTCAAAGAAAGCTATTAAATTTCAAAATTAAAACTTGAGATTAGCATATTATTGTCAACGGATTTTTGAAGTGTAAAATTTCATTTGTTTATATTTTCCCTTCTATTTTAGACTGCGCCAAAAATTGAATATTTAATATTTTGAATTTTGAAATTAGCTTCCTAAGTTTCAAAACTTTGTGAGTATATATTTTTAAAAATAGTGTGAAGTTGAAACTTGAATGTTATATCTTCACATGTATAAAGTGGGGGAAGCAGTGGATGTGTAATTTTTTTTAAAGTATTTTATTCAGGCGATTGTAAAGAATTTTTTTTGAAATTTAAATTACAGTATTTATATTAAGCAATTATTATTATTAAAGCAATCTTTATGTTAAATAGAGTTCTATCATAGAATTATTTTTTACACAAAGATTTCTTTAATAATAACCTTCATCTGAAAATTTAAATACCTTCATACAAATTATGTATGTATGCATCCACACATATGTCAAGATTTAATGAATATTTATCTAAACGAATGAAAGACCTCTCATCTCATTCAAACAAAATTCGCAATTTTAGCGCAATCACCAATTTCTATTCACATTGCACTTACATTTTAATAGCACTTAACTGCATTTTACATTTTTGTAATCTATAGACAGGCTTTATATTTTTACATCACAGTCTGAATTAGAGAACCTTTCATAAGAAAGATTCTTTTCAAGATTTGATCATCATATTACATTTAGAGTAGCTATAAATAGCCCTAATTAGGTATTTATGCAAACTGAATGTTCGATCAATTATTCATGTTCCATTAAAGTTGTCTTGCAATTTAGATTTTAGGTACTACTTTATTGGGACTTTGGAATCCGCTATATTTTCTGGAATCTTAATGCGTCTTTTAATAATCATTGATCTATTTTATTTATAGTATTGGTTTACTTTAATTGTCACAATGCGTTACTTCACTTACATATTTCTTTATTTTTATTGATATTTACTTATTTCAGCTTTATAAGATTTACGAGTAAATGAAACATAATTAAAAGATTTTTCTTGTCAGATAAATAGGTTCTGCTGCGGATTTGTAAGCATAAAAACAATTTTCCCAATTTACTTTCACAAATAATTGTTATTTTAATTTAATTAGTTCAATGTGATTTTATTAAGAGAAAAATATATGCACCCTTGACTAATTAATAATTGGCGAATAACGCCTTTTATGGAATAAAATTATGCTTTTTTTTTCTCCAAACATCTCCACCGACAACTCGAACCTGACGGACATGACGAGACAGAGAGCTTCTCTGGCCTCATTAGTTGAGTCGGTCGTGCCTGATCCTAACATTGATCATTTATAAAACTTATAATATTCAGATATTGATAAATCTTAAAATTAACCCTTTAGACCGGCAGTCATATGGATCTGATTTAAAATTATGAGACTTAACTTGGAGTTTTATTGGAAAAATTGCTTTAAACAGCGTCAATGCCAGCAACTCCTTAAAAACAAAGTCATTTTTTACACAAATAACTAACGGTAAAAGACAGCTGCTTTGGTATCGATATTTTTGAAGAGATATGTTATTTGTTGCCATATGGCTACAGTATGCCCGGGTTACGATACATAGAATGGATTGATTTTACAAACTTAATAAACTTGAACAAACTATTAATAATATAAATTATAATACAAATATTATGCTGACAAGTGTGTTAAGATTGTAGTTAATATCAAATAAACTTTTTTTTTATCAAGAAAGATGAACTATCTGATATAAATCCAGATATTCAACATATAATAAAAAATGTCGTGAAAAAGTTTAAACTAAATTTGTGATTGATTTAAATCCATATTTAATTGTGCAATTGTGGTGCCTATATATTGAAAAAATAATAGCAATAAAAATAGAAACCGCAATTTTGTCTTTGAAGATTATTATCTACTAACAACAAAGTAAAAAACACATTTTAAGTTAGTACCGATTTACGTACGAAGGATGACCCAATAACCAAAAGGTAATAGATTTTAAGTTTTCTCTTGAGGCTAAGTTTCAAAGTTTGTTGTCTCATGATCGTGATAAAACTCTTACCATTTAGTCTCTTAACCTTAAATCAGCGCCATCTAGAGGGGTCGTAAAGGGTTAGAATCAAGCATGCTCTGCAAATTTTATTAATAAGTTTTTTTTTGTTATTAAAAATCTAAGTATTAAGATAAATGTTTTGGATTTATGTATTTTAATTTGTTGTTTGTTGATTATAATCTTTAAAGACAAAAATACGGTTTCTTTATTTATTAGCATTTTACAATATATATATAGGCTAGGGTGGGCCGAAAAAAACTTTTTTGTTTTATTTCGGATCGCTATAGCGCAGAAAAGTTGCCCTTGGTAAAGACGTGAAAAATGCACTAATTATTATATTTGTATTACTTTATCTTCCGTTCGCGCAACGCAATCAAAGTTGTGAAAAATTACCAAAGAACGAAATTTTTAATATTTTTTAGCACGATAGTTGTTTTAAGTTGCGTTCCTATTCATGAATTAACTTCTAAAAAAAGAGTACGTAAAGTCAAAATATATGCCTTTATCATACATTTATGTGTCAGATCTTCTGGCCACCCAACGAAGTACAAAATGAGGAAAATTCTTAGTTTATGCAAAATTGACAGATCTGACGCAAATGTATAATAAGTTAGTATATATTGATTTTATACGTAACTATTACACTGTTAAAAATTGTGTGCTTGGTACTACCGTAATAATGGTTCCTAGTAGCTGCAATGGCTGTGTGGTGAAAGTTTTCACCATATTTTCGGTATTCGAATTAACCATTTTTCATGTTTTGGAAACTGAGAAATGGTTCAACCAAATACCGAAAATATGGTGAAACCTTTCACCACACTGCCGTTGCAGCTACTAGGAACCATTATTATGGTGAAACCAAGTTTGGCATTTTTAACAGTGTAGAAGTTAATTCATGATATAGGAGGCAATTAAAAACATCTATAGGGTCATTCCACGGGTAACTGACTGACATTCGGAAGGCGAAATTACAACGTTTTACAAAATAGCGGGACAATTATATAGTTTAACAAATTAAGTTTGGTATAATTTAAAAGAGAATTTTTAGCTGAATTCAGGACTTAGTCAGAAAATATCGCCAAGCGATTGATTCCAAATTTAATCATTGTAGTTGAAAGAGTTTAAACTATGCGCTCCCCTAATTGTTTTGAGCAGTGTATATCATTGGACAATCTCCCCTTTTTTGCTGGGCACATAAATAAAAGCAGGAACCAATAAAACTGTTCCTCAAAACGAGCATGCGCACCGCATCCCGATCGGGGACCGCGGGGAAATAGTTTGTGCGCAGGCGCCTACCCCACAACAAATTTGAGGAGTAGTATGCATGTGTTATCGAATAAACATCTAGTACATAACTCCCGAATTGTCACTTAGTTCGTGAGCGAACACCAGAGCAGAAGGAAGCTACAGATCCTAGAGTCCAGAGTCAAAAAGAAGAAACGTGGATGTCGAAATCCTCCTAAAACACCGGGGAACACGCGATGGAGTCAGGTAAGATGCTCTACAACATCCCAGGGAAGCTCAGGAGCAATTTCGGAGTCGATAGCATCCTTGGAGCTGGTAGTTCGCATAGCATGGTGTTTCGCGAAAACATGTGCTTTTCAAAGTTTTGGAAAAGTTTGTCAAACTTTTTTGGTCTTTTGTTTTGGGACGAAATGAGTTGGGAGATGCTTAAAAGGATGAGTTTAGTTAGTTTGCATGGTTTGTTTGTGGAATTTGATGCTAGTTTGGTTAGTTTTGAATTTTTTTCCCTGGCACTTTGTTGAACTTCTAAGCTTATAAGAAAATGTAAACAATGCTATTATTATGAGTTTAAATTGAAAACGAACATGCAAGAAATAATAAATAATTATGTGATGCATAATATTTTTAGAATTCCTTATGTAAACACCCAAAAAGTGTTTGTTAATTTACTTTTAAAAATATCTTTGTGTATGTAAAAAGTTCTAAATTTAAAACAAATAAATAATTTTAATGCACAATACTGAAACAGTTCATTAAAAATAGTTTAAAAAAATTTGGTAAATATTGTAAATCTTATCAAAATACTAGATAAGCACCAAAGTTTATTATGAGTACAATTCATTAAATAACTAATCAATTTTTGCATAATAATTTTCAATGTTGGCCCCATCTCTTGGAGCAAAATCTGCTCTAGGGCATGTTAACCCCCTTACCTACAAAAATGACTTGGACCATTTTCGTACTGAAATGTCCCATCTTTACTGCACTTTCTTATTGCTTGCAATCAAGGAGCATTAAAGAATGGTTCAAGTTATTTTTAAAGACGCAACGAATAATCGGTTAAAATTTTAAATGCTATGAACAGTGTTCAACAACTGGTCATTCATGATTAGGCAATATTTCGCACGTGAAATAGTACCTCTAATTTACATTCATACCTATAATTATAAGCGTTTCTTTAAGTATTCGTAATTATCCTGAATAATATAACTTGGCTACTTGTTTTATAATCAGTAAAGTGTTGCTATAAAATTCTGTACATTGTTGAAGTAAATTTACAAATGCTTATAAGCTAATCCATAACAATTGTTTAAATGCCATTTCAAGCCTTTTATTTCTAATGGTGCCGATTGGTGGTGAAATAATTAGTTTTTTTTATCAAACTTTCTGCACATTTTTTAAAACTATTTTTTAATTGTTTCAACTCTGACTGCAATTCTGATGAGCAAAAACTGGTTTTTGGCTAAGCCAAGTTTAACTTTGATGACTATGTGTGAAGTGACTAAATAATAAATTCTTTAACTATACATATTGGCTAATTTTCTGTAATCCAATGACTAATAGAAAAGCCCTGTCTTCTTTTTTTTTATTTTTCCTAACAAATATTTTAACTTATAATCTAAACACCTTTGATAAACTAAAATTAAAAACTAGTTTCGCTTTGGACAATTTTGTGAACAATTAACTTTTTGAGCTGTAGAAAGAAAAACAATTTCATCAAAGTGTTCTCCACTTTTAAATTCTTTAAGAAGTTAAAAACCCACACTTTGTAGCAAATTTACTTTCAAACATTGTGTAACTTCTATCTATTCTAAATAATTGAAGCGAATAAATAATTAGCTGTTAAAATATTTACCTCACTAATGCGTTCAAATAAAATTATAAGACTTTCCGGGAATTAAGTTTGTGCAGAAGACTTTCTTCTAGCTTGACGATAGTGTAACTGATATTTTTGTTGATAATATGCCCTTTGTGGCACACAATACTGTTTGCATTCTTTAGATATCATTTTATAACGTTCCAATATTGAGTTAGACTTACCGGGAACCAGCTATCGTTTAATTCTTTTGACTTTACAAAACTGTAAAGGATTATTTTGTCGAGAATCTGTCGAAAAATTACGCAAAGCGTTTGATAATTATTCCATATTACTCTGATAATACGATATCAAGACTTGATTTAAGTTTATATATTTAGAGCGTTTTTTTTAAACAAAGAACCGTGTTGCCCTGGGATGTTCAACCACCGTATCTACAAAATCGACTTAGAGCCCTTGTTTAACACATTAACTATGACTTTGTAAACACCATTAGCACCTTCATTTCTCTATAAAAAAGTTATTTTAAAACAAACACTTAATTAGTACAGAACAAACATCACAGAAAAAAAATTCGTCACAAGGGGGTAAAACCAGAACCCCGTATATGTGACTAAAATAAGCATAATTGTAATTAATAAGACACATAAGTTAATATTTTAAGGTTTTTAAAATTAATTTCGGTTAACTTGGTTTTTATTGCCTAAATTGGTCAGGACCAGGCTCTTTATGTATCTTATTATTTGTTTACTTGAGGTCGCGGTGCTTGGCGAACTTGCCCCAGAACCAGGAAAGTCATACTTCATATATTTTGCTTATTTGGATAAACTTAAGCAGAAAGCTAATTTTCGCGTTGCAGATTTTCTAACCAACCGTCGTTAATAGGTTAAACACTCAATAATTAAAACTTATAAGAAGTCATAGTAAAGGTAAAGTTTTTAAGAACGCAACTGGTTAATGTCTTTTGTATAAAATGTGGTTTACCGAATCATGACAGCACATGTCAAAACCACATAAAACTTCAAGGAAATATAACTCCTTACCATTTTTTTTGTACAGAAGATCGGTTATCCGCCCCTCTTTTATTCGTAACTCTATGCTTAGTATTAACCTACCGCCTCTATGAGTCAACATTACAAAATTTCTCCAGCAAAGTCAGTTTCGGTTGTTCACAAAGGAACCAGTTTCAGAAATATAAGGCGATTCTAAAGTGAGGAATCTCGAATATCTCTTCTATCTCTGATACTTAAATTGGAAAATTTCCGTGATTGAAAATCGGAATTATTCGGTAACTCTGAAATTTGAATTCAACAATGATTCTCAAATCAGGAAATTATCGGGGTTTATGAAATCGGAAAACTGCAGTGATTTTAAAACAGAAAACTTCCACAGCTAAAGATGCAAAATTGAATTTCTGGAAATCCTAAATCTTCAAAAAAAATTCAGGAATCTACTGAAATCGTTAGACCTCATATCTATACAATAAAACACAAAAATAAGCCCATTTTCCAGAACTCTGTTAAAATATTTTTAATTTCTGGACGATTTCTTTTTGTCGAGGAATCTCAAAGATAATTTAAGACTAAAATTCAATGTTTACTACTGCAAAACAGGCATGGAATTCGGACGGCAAATTTGAGATCTGCAAACCTTCACCTCTCCTCTATACCAAAAGTTTTATTATTTAAAGAAAATTCAATTTCAAGAAAATTCATCCGGAATTTTTGATTATCCTAACTATTTTCGGTAGCAATTTGATAGGATAATCGAGGTTCTACTGTATAATCAATGCAGAAACTTACAAAAATACTTTGGAAAATAGACTGGTTAGAATTGTAACGAACTAACGTTTTAAAATGAACAACTTCCTTGAAATGTGGTATTTAATACCTTAAGTGCTTATATAAAGAGGATTTTTGTATGAGTATTGCTTTAGGATTACGACCACGCATCATGGGAATTAGGGCTTATATGTTTGAGTATAGAGTAATGCAGTTTATTTTATGTGGTACAGTTTAATTTATGTAAATATGCAACATATTTTTAAAACATTTTAGTATAAAAATTATATAAAACTTGAACGGAAAAAAAGATGATTAAACGACCATTTCATTTCTTTTCGTTTGACCAACGTTTATCATCTTTTTTCATTCCACCATGAAAAAGATGATAAACGTTTTATACAATTTATTTTTTACTTGCCGTAACAGTTTTTTGATTAAAACATAGTAGGTTGACTTCACGAAAATGTGCCATGGACATCATTTTTTAAATTCCATCTAAATTATTATTTTTAAAAAGTTGCCTCATGTCATGTCTGTCGCAAATGGAATTAGCCCATAATTTTAATTAAAAATATAAAAAAAATATGAAATATCTACAAATTTGCCAAAAATATTTGAACATATTTCACAAGAAATGGAAGCATTGAATTAAATTCTTAATTTCATCTTTTAACCAACTAATTAACTTTTTTTAATGAAACTGAAGTTGCGAATTCGGCTCGATTGAAAA